>JAOTOL010000984.1:0-196776 GCA_034440575.1 Imbricaverruca yamaguchii
CAATCCAGATGGCTCCACAATCGCATGGAGACATTCCAGGAGGAGATGGTGGCGGGCAACAGGACCTTGATGGCCTATCTCCAGGCGGCAAAGTACCTGTTTAGGCACCGGACAGCAAATCTGGACAACCTGCTGCAAGAAGTGAGCCAGCCTGCCTACGTTAACCTGACCCGACTAGTGACTTAACAGGGCCCATCTCAGTTACCCTGCATAACAAGATGTCTGTGCAGCTTGCGAAGACGCTCTTTGCATTACTTTCATCGTATTCAGAACATTTAAGATGGCGTTTACCTGGAGCCAAAACAAGTGATCAGGTCAAATCAGGTCAGCGACCTCATAGATAATTTTAAGGTCACTAACCGCCCTCCATGCAATAAGGTGGTTTGGCGACTCATATCATTCTTCCATATTGTTCAGCACAGCCCATTCAAACGAAACGATTTGTACTCTATGCACAGCTTTCAGCGAAAAGGATCCGATCCACAACTACACAGAACAGAGGCATCGACCAAAATGAAAGTGTATTTTTATAAAACGGGTATTGGCACATACTGACAAAACGCACGTGCCACAGCATAATCTGCATATTGTCCTCCAGATTCACAAGTGACCGAACAAGAAGTACCCAGCTTTGACTGACGTGCAACAAAAGCTCGACACGCATTTCACTGCTTCGCATCGATGATACCCTAACGCGGAGAGGAAATGCGTGCATAAAGGCCGCAAAGTAACCGATGCGCTAAGTAGCAAAACAATCTGCAGGATGCTGACCAGCTCGCCACAAGACCCATCCATCCATCCCCCTTTGACAAAGTGTGATAACCTTGGAGAACTTCACAGCGTTACACACTACTAGTGATACACTTTCAATCTGTTCATAGGACGAAGACTTTGCTCTGGGTGGCGACGCCGCCGCGGCAGGAGCGCCGGACGCCGTCGAAGCGGCAGGACTGCCAGACGCCGCCGAAGCGGCAGGAGCGCCAGGCGCCGTCGAAGCGCCGGACGCCGCCGAAGCGGCAAGACTGCCAGACGCCGCAGAAAATGAGGACGGTCCTGACCAGCCCACCAGGGTCAGTTTATAATATGTGGTGCTAATTAGAGGGTGTCGACAGAAAGTTTCGTTTTTGGATGGCTAAATTATTACCCGGAAAGTCCCCAAAAACTAAATGTGCTTGAAATTCCGAGAAATGGAGAACACCACCACGAGCATTCAAAGTACTGACCGGGTGGAAAACAATGACACCTATCAGGAACAATATGATTTCCGAAACTAACTATATAGCTTGTCTAGTGGGAAAATATTTCTGGCAACGTTCATAGCTATGCACATAAATAGTACGCTCATAGGTCATAGAAATCTGAGTTATATTGGTATCCAGGCATGACCTCGCACTGTGTGCGTCACCCACTGTTCTGTGCGTTATGGCTCCGAACAAGTAGTGTCGCGTGGCCGGTAGAAGTACGTCTTATCTGGTACATCACTCTTTACCGCCACGTGTCACCATGCAAGTGAGTAAAATGCTCCTAAAGATTACTCCTCCCTCCTGATCCTAGATAGTTCGTTCATACAGTTCGCCATTCTTTGACTGCTTGGGAGCTGGCCGGTTAATGGTGCCGGCCTCCGGATTTGAAATATGAACACGTCTTATCAAGCACAATCCGAACACTCATGTTCCATATTTAAATATAATGCACCGGAAGTTCGAATCCAATCAAACATACCGCAAGCATTCATGTAACACTATAATTGCTCGCGTAAGTGACTGCATTTATATGATCTTAAAGACATAAAAGATTAGTGCAACTATGAGCCACAAGGGCCCCTCTTGGTTGCACTCTGTACACTGAACCAGTTGCCCACCAAATCTGTCAATCAGCCCTCCCTGTAATACTGAAAAGCAAGCCCTCTATTCTTATAATGATTGTCTATGCTGTTTATAAAGATGTTCAATGTGCTGCTACTGACAATGTTTTCTGACAGCTGGTTCCAGTGTTCTACTATCCTGTTGGTGAAGAAAGTCTGCCTTAACCCTGTTCTGCTGTGGTTAACTTTAATTTTGAATTTATGACCTCTAATTGCATCATTTCTGTTCAATTCAAACATTTCCCCAAGATATCCCCTCTCCAGACCATGGACAAATTTAAAGACCTCTATGAGATCTCCACTCAGCCTTCTATATCTAAGTGAAAACATATTCAATTTCTTCAATCTTTCCTCATATGCCAGGTTGCCATATGCCTCAACTTCAAGTATATCAGCAGCCTTCAGATCGATCGCGCTTATCCTCCTCCCCAAGCTACTCGAGGAAAATACTGACCCTCTGTCTCGGCTCATTCCCCGCAGCGAAAATGTCATGTAATGAGCTTGACATCAACACAGGGAAGTGAAATGTGTGTCAGTCCCCGATGGCGTCCAATGTTGCCGAATTCAGCCAATTGTTAAATGCAAAAGATGTCGAGATTATTTCACGCTTTTGTTGGCCTCTATGAAGCTTTCTTGCTGTTTTCCCCCTCACCCCTTTATCGAGACCAAGAGATCAGCATTGGGCAGAGGACATGACAAAGCCGGTATCTACGACTCCAGGCCCAGGAGAAATACAAATCAAGCGGTCAGGTGATGTTTTCTGGGCAGGAGTGAATGCTCATGTATAATTTCGAAGTTGGGGTGTCATAAAGCCCAAATCATCGCCGTCATCATCATGTGAAAGGGTTAGCAAGCAGCAAATCCTGACGGGGATTCAAAGCTAGGGTTAGGAACAGCATCAAGTCAGATAGCTAGAATATAACGACTTCCCTACCGCATGATCAGCCGACTTTAGAAACGTTGCGGCGCGTGTTGCAATGCAACGTATACCGATTGAACATTTAGCGATGGGTAAATGTCCCATAGATCGACGTTTAGGGAAATTTCTGGTGAATATACTCGTCGTATTAACACGCGCCCTGGAGGGGGGGCGAAATCCGCCCACCACTCCGGTTTTTCGTAGACATCTCCAGATGTTACGGGCCGATATACGCCATTGTTTGTGTACCTGCTAACAAATGAACGACGCATTGTTTAAAGTAAGGAAAATGAAAATCTACTAAAGAGTTTTCGAGTTAGGGGTCGCTAAAGTAAAAAAAATTATCACCGCCAGACCACAAATAATGGCGCTAATGCGCTTCCTGTATACTAGCAAAAAGGAAGTGTTCTTGGCAAAACTAGCGACTTGTTTGATATACAATGGCATGCTACATTGTTTCAAAGTCATGTCAAGTCACCGAGGTCAAGTCAGGTCAAGTTCGTAACAGGTTAACACACGCCCTGGAGGGGGGATGGCGAAATCCGCCAACCCCTCCAGAGTTTTCCTACACAACTCCATATTGCACCAGCCAATATACGCCACGTTTTCGCGTACCTGCTTAGAAATGACCGGCGCATTGTTTAAAGTAAAGCAAGACAAATGAAAATCGGCCGAAAAGTTTTCAAGTTAGGGGCCGTTAAACTGAAAACACTTCGCAGCGTCAGACCACAATCGGCGCTGATGCGCCTCCCGTATATTATCAAAAGGGACGTGTTCTTGACAACACTAGCGACTTGTTTGATGCATATTGTTATGCTATATAATTTAAATGTCATGTTAGGTCACCGAGGTCAAGTCAGGTCAAGTTCATGACTGGGTAATGAAACCAAACTTGGTCAACTTGAATGTGTCGGGGACGAGTAGTCTAGGGGTAAGTTGCTCGTCTCACAATCGAAAGGTTGTGGGTTCGAGTCTCACCTGTCGCTACTCTTCGCCCACGACCAATCGGCGTGAGAGATTGGCGACGCCACATGACTCAACAGTCAATGTGTCGCAAAAACCAATAACCAACCAACAAACTGGAATGTGTCATAAATGCAAACGACTGTCATGCGATTGATGTCACTTTACATGTTACTCCTTACACATCCCGAAATGTACTGTTTAGTCACTGTGTGCCTAAGCGTTTCCATACTTTATTCATGTATTTCACGCTTTTATTTGCGAAGCCGATTGTGCCGAGCCTCCCAACGGAGCAGTCGGGTTGGGAGCCCGGTTCCGGTAACTGGAGCAGGTAATGACCTAATAAAGTGCTCCTATATAGGTGACCTGAGGTCAAATGGCGGATCTGACATCTGTATTGCATCATTAGTAATGTCCAAAACATCATGAATGCCAATTTTGGAGCATTTAAACACAATCACAGCGATCCATAACAATGACAAGCCAAGCCACGCAAAACAAGAAAAGTTTGTTATTTTGACCTCATTTGACCTTGAAGATAGTGACCTAAGATTATGAACTTTGCACACAATAGAGTTCACTATCGTGCCCATCCACCCTGCGAATTTCGTTGCTCTAGCCTTCATAGGAGCTGAGATCTTGGGGGGGGGGGCGGAATCCGACCCCGTCCAGTGCGCGTTATTTTCAGAGGCCCTCCAGAGCGCGTGCAACATCGAGATGCACATATAAATAATAATTGTTCAATAATCAGGTTTCAGATGCCAGGTCAGGATTGATAGGAACTTGGATAGATGTCAGCGCGAGCCAATCAAATCAGATGTAGATAGCTGAGGAGGATAATTAGCTCAAGCTCAATTGACAAAGTAAAACAAATGTAAACTTTGAAAAGCACAAAACATTTCATGAAGACATAAAAGATAAGTGCTATGAGCCACAGGGGCCCTTCTTGGTTGCATTCTGTGAAAACAATACACTAGTTATCTACAAATACTTATACATTAATTAGCCCTCTCCGGAATACCGAAAAGCAACCCCTGCATCCCTATAACTCTTTCTATGCTGTTTTTAAAATGTCCAGGGTACTGCTGCTGATAATGGAGTCTGGTAGCTGACTCCAGTGCTCAATTACCCTGTTGAAGAAAGATTGTCTTAACCTTGTCCTGCTATAGTTAACTTTAATTTGAATTGATGACCTCTAATCGCAACATTTTTTGTTAAATTAGAACACGTCCCCGAGACATGCCTGGTCCTGACGATGGACAAATTTAAATACCTCAATGAGATCTCTCAGCCTTTTATATCTGAGTGAAAACAGTCAATTTCTTAAATCCTTCTTCATATGCTAGGCTGCTTATGCCACTAACCATTTATGTAGCCCTCTTTTGCACTCTCAAAAGCCAGCAATTTTTTTTGCAGCTAGGGGATCAAGCATGAACACAGTACTCCAAATGCGGCCTGACATAGGTGCAGTAAAGCTTCCTGATGATTTCTTCACTTTTGTATGATATATTCCTATTTATCGCTACAGGCATTCTAAGTGCTCTTTTCATAGCTTCCGTAGTCTGCTCTGATGCCCCCAATTTTGAGTTCAAAATAACACCTAAATCCTTCTCTTGTTGAGTCACAGCTAGTACATGGCCACCCATCAAGTATGGATCCTGATATGCTGTCTACCTACATGCATGATTTTACACTTATCAAAGTTAAATTTCATCGGCGACTTTATAGACCACTTCACTATCTCGTCCAAGTACCTCTGCAGTGAGGCCCGCTCATTTTGCCGTGATTGCCCGAAAGACCTTCAAATCAGCAAAAATTCAAAACCATACTGCTTAGGCCACTTTCAATGCAATAATGAAAATATTGATCCAAAGTACTGACCCCTGGTGAACTTCACTAAGAACATCTTGCCATGATGATTTTGTACTATTTATGACCACTCCCTGCTGCCTATCTGAAAGCCATAACTCTATCCATTTTATAATTCTACCTGCAATACTGTGGACATTAAGTTGCATCATCAACTGTTTATGGGGTACTTTATCAAAGGCCTTACTGAAATCAAGATATACTATATCAACCTGATTTCCCTGACCAAACTGGTCTGTTGCAAAATTAAAAGACGTCCATGAGATTTGCGAGACATGACCGACCTTTCCCGAACCCATGTTGATTGATTATCTTGAATAAATCGGTTCCCCTCCAGAAACTAAC
This sequence comes from Imbricaverruca yamaguchii, assembly GCA_034440575.1. NCBI lineage: Eukaryota > Metazoa > Arthropoda > Thecostraca > Neoverrucidae > Imbricaverruca > Imbricaverruca yamaguchii. The sequence continues at coordinate 5,961 of JAOTOL010000984.1, forward strand.
TATTACTTCACGGCTGGTTTCTGATTTTACAAGTCGACCTTTGACTCGTATAGCGTCGCCAATCTCTCACGCCGACTGGTCGCGGGCGAAGAGTAGCGACAGGTGAGATACGAATCCACAATCTTTCGATTGTGCGACGAGCATCTTACCCCTAGGCCACTCGACCCCTTCATATTACTTCATATATTATACTTGGTTATTGGTTTTACGACACATCGACCGTTGAGTCATGTAGCGTCGCCAATCTCTCACGCCGATTGGTCGCGGGCGAAGAGTAGCGACAGGTGAGACTCGAACCCACAACCTTTCAATTGTGACACGGGCAACTTACCCCTATACCTCTCGTCCCCACATATTATACTTAAATAACTATATTATACTTCATAATTGATTGAAGCGCCTTGCAGACTACAGATGTGGAGCTTACTGGTCTATAGTTTTAAACTTCCTCTCCTTCGCACTCCTGTAAATTTGATTTCAGCGCTGATAGGGAAGGGATTCTCTTTTTACACAAAATACATTTAATTGCACACTTCATGGAATGCTATTGAATCATAGATCATGCAATTGATCCTGTAATACCACATCAATATTTGCTCTTGAGTATCGCCAATGAACCAAGACTGGTTCATGTGCTTAATACAAATAAATGGCCATGGGGTACCAAGAATACCACCTACCGAAACGCGAGTAAGGATGCTTCCAGCTTAATGAGGGTCAAAGCAATATAATATGCAACGTTGTTGTCGCTATGCACTTATACATGTTGATAAGCGGGTGTGTGTAGCTTGATAAAGAACGGTTGTGTCAGTCACATTCTTTCTTCGCAGATCTGTGGAATATGTCTCCAGCCCTGGGGGCCTCGGGTGAGGCGCGCTGTCGTCATCCCATGTCTGCACGCCTTCGGATGCCTCGACTGCCTGCAAATCGTCCAGGCACAGGCTCTCGGAGCAAGAGCAAGGTGCCCGTTCTGCCGCGGGCCATTCTGGGAGCCACCCCGGGAAGTTTTTGTGTAATACTGTCGGAGGACGTGTGTTACGGTTTCTTCTGTGTTTCTGTTAGATTAAGAGATGACTTTTTGACGTGAGGTGTATTGGCCGGTCCTTGCACCGCAATAATCAATGTACAACTAGAATCAACACTCCCAGAGGGCCGTTAATGAAGGCCACACTCAGAAGGCCGCTAATCAAGGCCACATTCAGAAGGTCGCTAATGAAAGCCACACTCAGAATGCCGCTGATTAAGCACACACAACCCGTTGGAAAGCCACTTCCACTGTCGGCCAGCGCCTCCCCTGACCGTCCGAGGTTAACGCCGCAGCCAACGCCATAAAAGCCGCCCTCGAGTCACGTACACCACACGGCTCCAATAAGCCACAGAGCCACCTATGCCTCGAAGATGTAACCACTACATGCTACATGGCATATCTTCGCTAGGTTATAATTCTTGATATTCTCCCACCGTTGCAGCAAGGAATAAAGAACAATCTACCTTCTGCAACACAATTAGTCACATAATGGTGTTAGTAATAAATCAAACAATCGCAACTCACTAGCACTGCCGACAATCGCAGAGAGAAACCGTCTGCGCAAGCAAACAGCACTAATACGAGATCAAGGCATATCCCTATCAAAACACTCGTGGCAGGATCTTACCGGGATGGACAGGCCCAAACGAGCTCCAGATCATGCAAACGCTGAATTGCGCGAGTGCGAATAACCCTCTCCGTATGAACTTCTGGTGACCTACTCAGCCTGTCCCCACCAGGATACAGCTTGGTGGTAACACCCATCATCCATTTCATCCTGGGAACGTTGTGCTCGCGTACGAGCACCACCGAGCCAACAGACAGCTTGCTATGCGCGAACTTCGTTACTGAAGGGGTAAATTCCGCAGGTACTCTGACGACCACACAGACCAGAACCTGTTCAACCTCCTCTCGCACACCCTAGCTCTCCGAGAGGTTCTGCACAGACGCGCTGAACCTGCGCCCCTGCCCCACAGGAAGTGGTTAGGTCACAGTCCACTCTGTCGCCAACGAACGTCAAAGGACGCTAGTTGACGCACGCTTCCACCACTGACAGTCCTCAAGTCTGTCAGAGTCAAACAGTGCGTTCCCAGTGACTTCCGGAGGCCGGCCTTCACCGATCGAATGAGGCGCTCCCACCAGCCGCCCCACCAGGGCGACAGTGGCACTATACACTTCCACTCCGGAGCCAGGTGTCCGAAGTAGCTTTGCAGCTGAACATTTGCCCCCTTGAAGCTGGCACCGTTGCCAGAGTAGATGCAGCTTGGCAGACCCCGTCTCGCCGCGAAGCGCCTCAGTGCCATCACGAACTCCTCCAAAGATAATGAGCCTGTGAGTTCAAGATGGATCACTCTGATCACTACGCACGTGAACAAACAAATGTAGATATTTTGCTTCGGGTGCTCTACAGAAAAAAGTGGACCTGCGAATCGACACCGGTCACTGTAAATGGCGGAGCCTGGGTCACTCGGCACCTAGAAAATGGAGCAACAGGCTCGTTACATGCCCCGGCGTCCTGCCTTTTACATGCGGCACAAAACCTCTTCATCCTTTTGACGAGGGACCTCAGACCGACGATCCAGAACGATCCCCGCAAAGCAGTGATCACAGTTGGCACCGCCGCATGTCGCATCAAATCGTGCTGTTATCTGACGAGCAGCTCGGCTACACACCCTTTACGTAGAATACGGTGTTTGTCCTCATAGGAGAGGTCAGACAATTCAAGCCTCCCCTTAATCCACAGAAGACCATCATCTCCAAAAACGGCGTCAATCCGTACAGAGGAACCTTTCGACGTCCGTACCCTGCTTCAGGTCTCGCATCTCGTCGGGGTACGCCTCACGCTGAATAGCCTTGAGCAACTCTACCCTGGCGTCTGCGACCTCCTAAGACGAGAGCCGAGCCTGGCGCTGCCTGTCATTAGGCATTCGTGCATTGCGGTTGAATCTCTTCATCCACCCCACGACACGAACCAGTCTTTGCAGAGACCCACAACGTTGAGCATCAATCCGCTTCCGCTGTTGGGTCTCGGCTGTAGCAGAGGACAGAACGACCTCTTCTTCGAGATCCTCAGTCGCATTCGGCTCCGACATGCTCGAGACTGGAGGCTGACCAGCGGACTCCGATAGCCAGCCCGCCCCAGACAGCCAAATCGGCGAGCTCATCAGCTGCTCCGCTGTCACCGCTCTGGTAGTCAGGTTGGCAGGGCTGTCCTCTCCTGGCACAGTAACCAGTTCGACGGACTGGTCAAGTCGTGGATCTCAGACACCCGGTTAGCCACAAACTATTTTAATCTCTGCGGACTGCCTCGGATTCACCCCAAAGGCAACCATCGAGTCCATCCAGCACACAAGCGTCTGGTGCTGTTCGGTAGACGAAGAGCCTGTCACACGTAAGTTACTAAACGTGCAGCGAGTAAACTACTCAGCAACTCAAGCATAGGCAGACTCACCCCTTTTGACAGGTGCCACCCTGCCCTTCGCCATGACCAGTGATACACTGTATGATCCATCAGGCAGTGGAGTGCGGAGGTAGACCGTAGCACCATAACCCTTAGGAGATGCGTCTCCAAACACGTGCAGCTCCACGTCACCTACCGTGTCACCCCACCCTCGGTCAGAGTAGGAGTGAGGCATCCGGAACTCCCTCAAGTAACCGAGGTCATGCACCCACTCTGAGAAGACCAAGCAGTACTCCTCGGGCAGCACTTCATCTCGCTACAATCCGAGCTGCCAAAGCTCCTGAAACAGGCACTTTGCCACCATGGTGAATGGGGTAAGAAACCCCAAAGGGTCGAAGGGCCTTGCAATGAAGCTCAGGACGACACGCTTCGTTTGTACAAGGTTACTAGGAAGCGTCACACGATCTAACGAGAAAACGTCATCGTCTGGTATCCGCTTCACCCCGAGAACCTTGACATACTCTGGCTGGTTGCTGCCTGCCACGCTGTGCGTCTTGTCGAATACAAGTGGGCTGTTCGACATGCACTTGTACAGTCATGTCAGCGTCAGCCATCACCGACTGCGCTTCAGTTAGCATCCTCCCGCTCGTCATAAGCACCAGCGATTAGGTCATCCACATAGAAATAGCCTAACATCTCTGTGCTGGCACGTGCCCGAGCATACTGGAACAGGTGGTGACGAATAGTAGCGTTCAGCAAAAACTGGATACTCGAGACGCCGAACGTCACCCTCAGAAATCTCATCACACGGGTCCGGCCCTCGCAGTTCCACAGAAACCTGTGAATGTCCCGATTATCTCTCCTCAGACGGATCTGCAACAAAGCCTTTACGATGTCGGCTGTCAGCATACCGTCAGCGCCTGAATCTGAGCAACACCTCCACAAGGCTGGCTATCAGGCACGGACCCACCTCCAGACAGTCGTTGACAGACGCACCATTCTGACCACAGGCAGATGTATCGAACACCGGCCTCACCTTCGTTGTGGTGCTAGAATCTTTAAACACCGGCCTTTGAGGCAGGTAAAAGGTGGGGTGTGGGCTCAAATGCTCCTGATTGGGAACTTCAGCCATCACACCAGTCTCTTCCATCTCCTGCAGAGCTGAGGAGTACCTCTCCTGCAATGACGGATCCATATCCAGCTTACAAGTAAGGGCACCCAAACGAGCCTCAGCTTCACGACGGTTGTTCTCCAGCTTGCTTACACCATCACCCTGCTTCCATGGCAGAGTCACCTCATACCTGCCATCAGAGAAGCAGACAATGGAGTTGAAATCATCCAACACCTTGGAGCCGACAGGCTCATCAGCTTTGATGTCTATGCCCTCCAGGCTTCAAAGGTTGCGTATCCAGTCCTCATGATGGAGGTCGCCCAAGGAGGCGACGTCACTTGGGGCACCAGACAGTAGTGGAAAAACACCAAATATAATCCACCCACATTCTGTCTCCTGAGCGACAGCATTTCCAGAGCAGTGGATAGAACCATGCTTGAACAAACTCCAGTAGATGTCCATACCTATCAAGATGTCAATGCACAGTCGACGATCAGCGACATAGCTGTCAGCCAGCTCAACACGTCGACGCTGCAAGAGCACACCAATGGCACCTGGACAGCCTTGATGGATCGGACAGTAGGGAAGGACACATTAGCACCACTCACTCTGATTTCACACACATCATGGTCACAAGTGAACTTCCTTCCACCAGAGGCAGCATACGAAACTTGCTCAAAGCCAAGGCACTTTCCACCGACACTCTTTACACATAACTCCGGTCAGAGCCACTGTCAAACAGCAATGTGGCAGACACTGGCCCATCCACACTATGGATCACAACACTGGCAGTGGGCAGAACAATGCAACGGTTATCACCACCATTGCATGACAGGGAAGCCTGAGGGTGAGACTTATCAGCACACCGATCAATGTCGGATACACTCATAGTGTAGGCTTAGCAATCCCTCGCTTACAACATCGCTGGCTTGCTGGTTATAGCAACACAACGCATTGTGGTTACCACGACAGGACTCGCACTACCCACTCATATAACAGCTTCTAGCCTGGTGGCCCTTCTTCAGGCACAGAAAGCACAGTCCAGCAAGCCTAATTATCCTCATGTGCTTACAAACTGGTAAGCATAACCAAACGTCACACTTATCTATCTGGTGAGACTTCTGGTAGAAGCTGCAGACTGGATGAGAGACTGAGTGAAGGGCTGCTGCAGAGGCTTCTCTGCTCTGGAAGCTCCTGTGGTCCTGTCGCCTGCTGCTCCTCTGCTGCAGGCTGCAGCCGCTCACTACTTGAGTGCAACTGCCAGCTCCCTTGTGAGAGCTGACTCCCTGGTGAGAGCTGGCTCCGGCTATTGGTTTTACGACACATCGACCGTTGAGTCATGCAGCGTCGCCAATCTCTCACGCCGACTGGTCGCGGGCAAAGAGTAGTAACAGGTGAGACTCGAACACACAACCTTTAAATTGTGAGACGAGCAACTTATCCCTAGACTACTCGTCCGCTGACAGCTGGCTATCTGGTGAAGGGTGCCACCCCCTGCTGGCGGCCACCAGAACCTGCAGTTCCGCCTAAGCCATTGTAGGCACAGGACAGCTCCTGCCAGTGGATCTCCCTGCTCAGAAATGTCATGAGCTGCTCCAAATCAGATTCCCTGCCAGATCCATCACGGACCCACTGCAGACAGATAGCTGTATGCAGCTTCGATAAGACAAGCAGGGTTATGAACACACCATACTTATCACCTCCCACATCAAGGGCCTCCTAAATGTGGATGTGCACCAGCAACTTGTCTTGTAAGCCTTGAAGAAATTGAAGTTCAACAGAGCTAAGCTCCAGCAGTGACTGGACGTGTGTGAATATGATTTGCTCTTGGCGTGCAAACCTGTCTGTCAATATCTTGCAGGTGGTGCAATAATTACCACTTGTCAATGACAGCCCAGCAATACACAGCTTCGCCTCTCCTTGCAATGTGACCTGAGATACATGAGCGCCTAATCCCTGGTGGAATCCGCTAAGAGCATCCTGCCATGATGACTGCAGCATTTAGCATCGCTCTCTGCTGCCTATCTGAAAGCCAAAACTATTGACCGTTCAAGGCAAAAGAGTTACCCCCTGCCAGCAGACATGTTGAACTACAGATGGGCGAATATAAGTGTGACAAATCTGGCACACTACCTGAAACAATTTAGAAACAAGAATGCAAACAACTGAGAGTGGCATACATGGAAATGCCTAGCACTGAAGTTATGCATAGCATCAGCCATTAATGAGCATTGGTGGTATTTGGTACTCATCAGTGCACAAATATGCATTATAGTGGTGGATCAATGGGCCATGTATGCCACAGCCACACCAGACATACAGCCTCTCTTTGAGTGAAAAGGGCTGCCACTCAGGATGCTTGAGTGCACCCACCCCACTCAAAGTGTTCCTCTGCTGAGAGAATCCCTGAAAGATAAAAAAAAAGTGCTACCTCCTCAATGTGACCCCTCAATTCTGGTTCAAATGCATACTTTTCAATTCGTATGGGAAATGATATCAAAAAGGGTTCTAGGTGAATTTATTCTGAAGAAAAGTTATGAAGTTTTTTATGGGAAGTATTGTGCTACATAGTATTAACAAGACAAGTCTTCCACACATTTTCCTCCATGAAGCAGACTTAAAGAGTGTTGTAGTGTTGGTTAGGTAAGGCTTGGTCAGTTAAAAAATATAAATTTGTTTTATTTAATCAGCTTCTTTCCCCAAAGTAGGTTTGGCTAGGTTATGTTAGTTTGGTTTTCATTTTGGAACATAGTGAAAAAAGGCTTAGCATGTTTAATTTTTCTTGAAATGCCTTATCTGAATACAAATACAAGCATCTGAAATAATTAGTCACATTTCTCTCTTACCTTAACACGTGCTCTGGAGGGGGGGCGAAATCCGCCCACCCCTCCGGTTTTTCGTAGATAACTCCAGATTTTACCAGCCGATATACGCCATTGTTTGTGTACCTGCCAATAAATGACCGGCACGTTGTTTGAAGTAAAAAATTAAAATGGACCGAAAATTTTTCGAGTTAAGGGTCACTAAAGTCAAAAATATTTCCCAGCGCCAGATCACAAATATCGTCGCTGATGCGCTTCCGGTATACTAGCAAAAAGGAAGTGTTCTTGGCAAAACTAGCGACTTGTTTGATGTACATTGTCATGCTACATTGTTCCAGAGTCATGTCAAGTCAGGTCAAGTTCATGACAGGCTAATGGAGGCAAACTTGGTCAACTGGAATGTGTCACAAATGCAAATGACTGTCATGCGATTGATGTCACTTTACATGTTACTCCCTATACATCCCAAAATCTACTGTTTGTCATTGTGTGCCTAAGCATTTCCATCCTTTATTCATGTATTTCACTCCTTTATTTGCGAAGCCGATTGTGCCGAGCCGCCCAACGGAGCAGTCGGGATGGGAGCCCAGTTCCGGTAACTGGAGCAGGTAATGACCTAATAAAGTGCTCCTATATAGGTGATCTGAGGTCAAATGGCAGATCTAACATCTGTATTGCATCATTAGTAATGTCCAAAACATCATTAATGCCAATTTTGGAGCATTTAAACACAACCACAGTGATCCATAACAATGACAAGCCAAGCCACGCAAAACCAGAAAATTTTGCTATTTTGACCTCATTTGACCTTGAAGATATTGACCTAAGGTCATGCACTTTGCACACAATAGAGTTCACTATCGTGCCCATCCACCCTGTGAATTTCGTTGCTCTAGCCTTCATAGGAGCTGAGATCTTAGGGGGGGCGGAATCCGCCCCCCCTCTCCAGGGCACATTATTTTCAGAGGCCCTCCAGGGCACGTGTTAAAAGGAGCTTGATAGTGCATACAATTATCATGGTGGATGCTGGTGTTGTGTGACCACCAGCAGGTTAATCAAAATGTTGCTATTGCATGGCATTGTTTCTCTTAGTTGGTGTAGTGCTAGCAATACCAGCAAGTGCTAGCAATACCAGCAAGTGCATGTGCTTCCAGCTCCATCATGACAACATATTTCAGAGAACGTTATGACATAAGACATAAAAATATCAGTGCAACTATGAGCCACAAAGACCCTTCTTGGTTGCACTCTGGACAATGAACATGTGGACTGTTTCCTTGAATCAGTTGATTTGAATTTGCAGGTTTCTGTATATCTGGTGCCATGAATTTGACACCAATAATTAAATGATTTAGCATCCAGAGAAAACAGATCCATGAAAGCAATGTGGGTGAATCAGATATTCTCAACATCAATCATTCCAAAAGGCTTCCACATTTGCATGATGCCAGGCATAGATGGAAATTATGATGTCATCATGGGGCAGAACCTACTGGCTTTATGCCTTGCAAAAAGGTAATTTGTTATTTCAATATTACATCTTTGTACAGCTCTGTCAATCATAACAATAATTCAACCCTTCACTTTCCTCGCCTGCTTAGGTATAGTAGCAGAGCAATGCAATGCTTGCAGCTTTCTGAGAGACCAGCTTTGCAGAAGCACTGAACCCAGAATCTCCCACACTCCACTACAGCATGTAGCTTGTGGGGCTTCTCACATAGGTGGCTGGATATTATGCAGAGTGCCTGCACTGTAACCTTGCCCGGTTCTTTCCCAATCATACCACAAGAAGTAATGTGTCCTGCATCTAGTATGACTTCACCCTTAATGGCATAATGCTTTTCATCACCAATATACTGTGATATTTGCATAATTGATATTTTTGGTACAGTACAACCCATCTGTTACTCTGAAGCAAGCTCGGACAGTATCATAAAGACATAAAGACATAAAAGATTAGTGCAACTATGAGCCACAAGGGCTCTTCTTGGTTGCACTCTGTACACTGAACCAGTTGCACACCAAAACTGTTAATCAGCCCTCCCTGTAATACTGAAAAGCAAGCCCTATATTCTTATAATGATTGTCTATGCTGTTTTTAAAGATGTTCAATGTGCTGCTACTGACGATGTTTTCTGGCAGCTGGTTCCAGTGTTCCACTACCCTGTTGGTGAAGAAAGTTTGCCTTAACCTTGTTCTGCTGTGGTTAACTTTAATTTTGAATTTATGACCTCTAATTGCATCATTTCTGTTAAATTCAAACATTTCCCCAAGGTATCCCCTCTCCAGACCAGACAAATTTAAAGACCTCGATGAGATCTCCTCTCAGCCTTCTATATCTAAGTGAAAACATATTCAATTTCTTCAATCTTTCCTCATATGCCAGGTTGCTTATGCCATTAACCATTTTTGTAGCCCTCTTTTGTACTCTCTCCAAAAGCCAACAATCTTTTTCATAGCTAGGAGACCAAGCTTGGATGCAGTATTCCAAATGTGGCCTGACGTATGCACAGTAAAGCTTCCTGATCACTTCCTCACTTCTGTATGATACATTCCTATTTATTGCCCCGAGCATTCTCAGTGTCTTCTTCCTGGCTTCCTTGGTCTGTTCTGATGCTCCCAGTTTTGTGTTTAGAATAACACCTAAATCCTTCTCCTGTTGAGTCACTGATAGCACTTGGCCTTATTTGGGAAGTATTTAGGTGTTGTTTTGAACACAAAATTGGGAGCACCAGAACAGACTGTGCCACTGTCAGGCCACATTTGGGATACTGTGTTCAAGCTTGATCCCCTAGTTATGAAAAATATTGCTGGCTTATTATTGTGCAAAAGAGGGCTACAGAAATGGTTAGTGGTATAAGGAACCTAACATATCAGGAGATATTGAAGAAATTGAATGTTTTCACTCAGATATAGAAGGCTGAGAGGGGATCTCATTGAGGTTTTTAAATTTGTCCATGGTCAAGACAAGGGATATCTCAGGAATATGTTCAAATTTAAAAGAAATGATGAAATTATAGGTCATCAATTCAAAATTAAAATGCATTATAGCAGGACAAGGTTAGGACAGTCTTTCTTCCCCAACAGGGTAGTTGAGCATTGGAATCAACTACCAGACTCCATTGTTGGTAGCAGAACACTGAACATCTTTAAAAAGAGCCTAGATAAAATGATAGGCATACAGGGGTTTATTTTTTGTATTCCAGGGATGGCTAATTGTTTACATGATGGGGAGCCAACATGAACATTTTCATATCCTTTTAGATTAAAGTCACAAAGAATAAGGCATTTCCTCTTAAAGTTTCTACTGCTTTTATCTTGAATCACCTTATTGAGCTCCAGTTGCTGAGAACATGGCAAGGTTCCTGGTTGATACAAAGCCCCTATCTTCAGTGTATTGCTGCTGACTTTTTCCCACAGCAACTTCAAGCCAAATGGACTTTGTATACACATTTTTTTACCCAATCTGCTACTTTCTGGGAACTGAATAAGCTATTCACATAGAGCATTATACCACCCCCTTTCACTGTTGGACACCTATTGCATGAAAACATATTGTATCCCTGTATCTCATAGTCCTGCAAGTTATCCCAAAAATATGCCTCACTGACCAATGCTTCAGTAATGCAAAGAAAAGCTGGTTTCTCCTCAGCAACATAACACTTGAACTCATCAAATTTGGATTGAATGCTCTGAGTATTAAGCATCATACACTTAACAAAAGTTCCATAACCCTCTTCAGCATTTTTATGTTGGGTAGCTCTATCATCTCTGGATGACCTATCACTCTGCCCCCTAGATCTACTGCTACCCCTATTTGCTGACTCTGAGGTTTATTGTATATGCTGACACTATTGGCATATCCCTGAGATGGCAATGCCAATGCTTCCCTCCCCACCCCATTACCTAGTTTCCCTGAAGGATATGCTCAAATACTTTGACTAACACTTGCACCCCATTCTCAGAGAAGTGCAAGCCATCCCTCTGATAGAGGTCCAATGAGCCATAAAACCTGCACCAATTCGCTACAATGCCGTACAGCGCGAGTTCAATTGTATTACTTTCGCGGCCCTTGCGACCGCTGATACAACATCCGCGAGAACCGTAGTGACCGAAAGAATTATAACGTCACCTCACTGGGCGCTGACTGTCCTGCTGCGAACACGAGCGAGACAGAATCTATGCAGTGTGGATTGCGAAAACACCTAAAGCCAGTCTGTCTCAGGTGCGCCGTGATTGACATCGTCTTTTGAACACACAAGACTAGCGCTCCCAATATGAAAATCATTGCCAGATTGACAAAACGGAAAAACCTTCAGATGTAGGAAAACATCAAAATTGGCAGCACTTATCGCACTACACAAAAAACGCATGAACTGACGTTGGTTTGTAGCCTTTGCATGGCCGTAAACAAAGCAATGCATCAATAAATAATGCCTTGAGTCATCATTTATTCGGAAACCTCTTGGATAATCAATGAACTATGAAAATGCACAGACACACACAATAGTTCTGGTCATTGAAAACAATCATGGTGGAAATAAAATAGCATGCTGACATCTAGCGAGGATATGGTAAACTTCAAGTTAATTTCTTTTCTCGCAATGGTTTTCCGTTAGCTGAGACCTGTTCTGATTTAGTACGGACCAAAATCGCACGCCACATTTCTCCATCGTCAGCTGATATTATGGGGTATGACACATTTGAGGTTATGATACACTTGGGGTTACGATACACTTGAGGTAATGATACACTTGAGGTTACGATACATTAGTGGTTATGACACATTAGAGGTTACGATACATTTGATGTTATGATACACTTGAGGTTGCGATACATTTGAGGTTATGATACACTTGAGGCTACGATACATTAGAGGTTATGACACATTAGAGGTTATGATACATTTGAGGTTATGATACACTTGAGGTTGCGATACATTTGAGGTTACGATACAGACCCGGAATTGACGATATATTCTGGGGTTTAAATATGGTGACCTTGGCCGTCGGTTAAAGTCATCAAAAATGCATAAAACTCATTTTAATGGTTGTTGCGCCGCCCATGCTCCGAAAATACGGAACCGAATTTCATGAAACATTCGCCAATCGACGTGCCGTGGTCGATATACTTGGGACTTTTCAATATGGTGACCTCGGCCCAAGGTCAAGGTCATAAAAAATGCATAAAACTCATTTCAATGGTTGTTGCGCTGCCCATGCTCCGAAAGTACGGAACCGAATTTCATGAAACCTTCGCCAATCGACGTGCCGTGGTCCATATACTTGGGACTTTTCAATATGGTGACCTCGGCCCTAGGTCAAGGTCATACAAAATGCATAAAACTCATTTTAATGGTTGTTGCGCCGCCCATGCTCCGAAAGTACGGAACCGAATTTCATGAAACCTTCGCCAATCGACGTGCCGTGGTCCATATACTTGGGACTTTTCAATATGGTGACCTCGGCCCTAGGTCAAGGTCATACAAAATGCATAAAACTCATTTTAATGGTTGTTGCGCCGCCCATGCTCCGAAAGTACGGAACCGAATTTCATGAAACCTTTGCCAATCGACGTGCCGTGGTCCATATACTTGGGACGTTTCAATATGGTGACCTCGGCCCTAGGTCAAGGTCATACAAAATGCATAAAGCATTTTAATGGTTGTTGGCCGCCCATGCTCCGAAAGTACGGAACCGAATTTCATGAAACCTTTGCCAATCGACGGCCGTGGTCCATATACTTGGGACGTTTCAATATGGTGACCTCGGCCCTAGGTCAAGGTCATACAAAATGCATAAAACTCATTTTAATGGTTGTTGCGCCGCCCATGCTCCGAAAGTACGGAACCGAATTTCATGAAACCTTCGCCAATCGACGTGGCGTGGACTATATACTTGGGACTTCTCAATATGGTGGCCTCGGCCTTAGGTCAAGGTCATCAAAAGTGTATAAAACTTATTTTAATGTTGTTGCGCCACCCATACTCCGAAAGTACGAAACCGAATGTCATGAAACCTTCGCCATATAGGTAAGCAATCATTCAAAGCCTCCACCCATGTTGATGAAGATATACAGTCCTGCCTCCACACATGGTAAGAAAACTTTCCTTAAACTGGAACAGCAAGTGAACAAGCAAGGAGTGAAAAAGACGAAGTGCATTACGGATACCACGGCTCACCAAACGACCGAAATATAAACGTATTGCAGTACCATACATGGCATAAAATAGCAAATGCGGGCACAGCCTAACACGACCACGCACCTAGAAGACAGCAGCAGATGCAAGGGAAATACGTTGACCTTGGGAGCCCATAAATAGTGATGGTCAATCATGTTATATAAATTTGTTGTAAAGTAGTTACTGGGAACAACGTATGGCTTGGTCGGCGTTATGTAAAGGATATAAATGACAATCATCATATTCAAGAGCCGAAAGAATATTGACCACGTCACGTCGACTTGCAAAGGTTTCATGGAATTTGGTTTCGTACTGTCATGGCCTGTACTGTCATGTCGTACTGAAAGTGGCCTAAGCAGTAAAGTTTTGAAATTTGCGGATGATTTGAAGGTCTTTAGGCCAATAACAGGTCAGGATGAGGATATATCGCTGCAAGAAGACTTAGACGAACTTGTGAAGTGGTCCAAAGAACGACAAATGAAATTTAATTTTGATAAGTGCAAAATCATACATGTAGGTAAGCAGCATATGGAGGCTCCATACTTGATGGGTGGCCAAGTGCTATCAGTGACTCAACAGGAAAAGGATTTAGGTGTTATTCTAAACACAAAATTGCGGGCATCAGAACAGACCAAGGAAGCCAGGAAGAAGGCACTGAGAATGCTCGGGGCAATAAATAGGAATGTATCATACAGAAGTGAGGAAGTCATCAGGAAGCTTTTCTGTGCATGTCAGGCCACATTTGGAATACTGCATCCAAGCTTGGTCTCCTGGCTATGAAAAATATTGTTGGCTTTTAGAGAGAGTTCAAAGGAGGGCTACAAAAAGGTTAATGGCATAAGCAGCCTGGCAAATGAGGAAAGATTGAAGAAATTCAATATGTTTTCACTTAGATATAGAAGGCTGAGAGGAGGTCTCATCGAGGTCTTTAAATATGTCCATGGTCTGGAGAGGGGATATCTTGGGGAAATGTTTGAATTGAACAGAAATGATGCATTTAGAGGTCATAAATTCAAAAGTAAAGTTAACCACAGCGCAACAAGGTTAAGGCAGACTTTCTTCACCAACCGGGTAGTAGAACACTGGAACCAGCTGCTAGAAAACATTGTCAGTAGCAGCACATTGAACATCTTTAAAAACAGCATAGACAATCATTATAAGAATAGAGGGATTGCTTTTCAGTATTACAGGGAGGGATGATTGACAGATTTGGTGGGTGACTGGTTCAGTGTACAGAGTGCAACCAAGAAGGGCCCTTGTGGCTCATAGTTGCACTAATCTTTTATGTCTGTGAAAAAAATCCGGCCGGGCCCCTGAAAATCACGCTGAGCCTGGGTGTACCAAATATTTACGACCGGATCATGAAAATCAATCTAGTGGCACGACTAGTCGCACCATTCCACAACAGCCTCATCGGGACCAAAACAAATGAAGCCGGAGCAACGAAAAACACTCCGGACATGGGTACAACTCTGAAAAACATTCGCGAAAACACACAAAAACACAAAACACTCCAACTTTGGGGCCCAACAATGACGACAAAAAAAACCTAAAACGTTTTAGACCCAAAAACAGTGTCGAGGCAGCTAAAGCTCGCGCTAGGGATCCAAGCGAAGGACATTGGGGCACAAAAGATCACATTGGACTATATCAAAAATCGCGTCGCAGCCCTTGAAAATCACCCTGGAGGCCCAGAAGGGCGCACCGCACCCAAAAGTTGCAGCTGCCCCAAAAATCAATTCTTAACCGGAATGTCACTCTGGGGCAAAAACATACTCCTTCAGTGGCCGCAGTGACATATCAAACGGGAAAATGAGAAGCATAAGCTCCAAAGAATTGTGCCGGGGCCCGAAAACTCGCGCTGGGGCCACCAAAATTCACGTCGGTCCACCAGAATTCGCGCAGGGGTGTCCAAATAAGTACTTCGGGCCCCCGAAAACTCGTTCCGAGGCTCGAAAACTTGCAATACTAACCGACACAATCGCCTTGGGTAAAAGCTAAGTACAACGCTTCTCACAAACTCGGATCTGTCCCCCAAATACCTGTCCCCCAAAATAATTTTATGAAATACTGAAATAATATTGTCTGAAATAAAGTGTGTTCTTCATTTTCTGCTGGAATCCAGCCTGCGCAGTAGCGGGGAGCAGAAAGTGGAGGCATTCCATTTTATATATAATGATTTTCAATTAATTGTTTAAACCCAAATGCGTCGCACACAATGTGAAAACATGCGATATCATACGATACAGGCTCATCTTCCATCACCCGCCCCCATTTTACCTCGAAGCACGTTAAGCTCTACGTGCAGCTTGGAGAACTATCGAGCGCCTCCTGCTGGGCAAATGGGAACTGACTGCATAAATGCTGGTGGCGCCTTTACCGAATCCCCTGCTGCGGGAATTAAACACATATGTATACCAGGGAGCAGCAACGGAAAAAGGATGCAGAAATATGGAACATGGGCGAGTTTTACGATTAAATGAGAGCCTTTTGGGATCATTGCAAGTATGTTTTCCCTCCTCTAGCATAATAGATTACTCTGTCCGGCTGAATACCATGGAAGCTGACTGAACCGGCACTGATGGCGTCCCCGATGAGCCGACCATACTGAGCACCGTCGGAGCTGGCCGAACTATGATGGTGGCATCCCTGTCGAGCGGCCCTTGCTGACTACTACGGGAGCTGTTTGGACCGGTACTGGTAGCGTCTCTGCCGAACCTGAATATCGTGAGAGTAGCGGACCAGTACTGGCGGTGTCACTGCTGAGTCACCTATACTGAGTACAGGCGGAGTCGACCGACCGAAGCTAGTTGCATAAGAACCGAGCGGTTCCTACTGAGTACCGGGAAAGCTGACCGAACCAGTGCTGGCGGCATCCTTGCCGAGTGACGCCTGCTGAGTGTCGAGTTGCTTTTTGCGTGACGCTGGTGACGTACAAGCCATGCGGCCCCTACTGCGCACCGTGGGAGCTGACTGGACCCGTGCTGGCATCACTGCCAAATACCGTGGGAGCTAACACAAACGGTGCTGGCAGTGTGCGAGCCGAGTGGCTCCTACTGAGTACCGGGGAAGCTGAACGAGCCGGTGCTGGTGACGTTTCTGTCGAGCTGACTGTGGCGTGGGACTACTTAGCTGACTAAGTACCGTGGGAGATCACCGGACTGGTGCTGATGGCGTCCCTGTCGAGTTACCTTTACTGTGTACCTGGGGAGCTAATGAGACCGGCGCTGGGTACGTCCCTGCCGAGCGGCCCCTGGTGAATAGTGGTACCGTGGGAGTTGACCAGACCGGTGATGGTGGCGTCTCTGCCGAACGGCTCCCTCTCAGTACCGGAGAAGCTGATCGTACCGGTGCTGGTGGCATTCCTGCTGAGTTGCCCTTTCTGGATTCCGGGGAGCTGACCAGACAGTTGCTGGTGGTATCCCTGTCGAGCGACCTCCACTGAATGCCGGGAAGCTGACCAGACCGGTGTTGGTTGCGTCCAAGCCCGGCGGCCCTGCCGAGTACCGTTGAAATTAACCCGACTGATGCTGGTGGTGTCCATGCCGATCGACCTCTGTTGAATACCGAAGGGAGTTGACCGGACCGGTACTGGTGGCGTACGTGCCGAGCGGCTCCTATTGAGTGCCGTTGGAGCTGACTAGGCCAGTGGTGGTGGCGTTTCTATCGAACCGCCACTGTTGGGTACTGGGGGAGCCGATGTTGGTAATGCTGATGATGTTAGTGTCCTACTGTTTCTGTGGTACCGCAGGAGTGTAATGGTCATAATGTGACTGTTCCAGATGTCGAGCGAAACGGCGAGTTCTCGTGTGAATACCAATCTGTTTTTTTAACGTTTGAATCGTAGTGCATGTCGTTAACTGCTATGAGAAAGGAGCCCTATGGATCACTTGGAATAACGTTTGTCTGTTGCAGTGTTATTTAATGCGGGGTTGTATTGAAAAAATGCCCGGTTCCAACAATCCTCGAGACAAGACTTGGCATCATGTGGCCGAATCAAACTGCTCTTTGCTTTGCTTTCGGCGGTAGGTGTTTCATGATGGCTAAAACTAGGCTGAGGTTTGTCTATTTGCGTAGCACTTCAGATGATTTTCAAATCCTAACAAAAATGATACCCTTGTACAGAAATGAAAATGCCTTTCACGCTTCATGTCAAGATATAAAGGCCTCCGTACTTCAACTGCCATATTTCATAGTTCTTGTCAACTCCTCGGAGGCAAAAAATATCCAATGAATATAGGAAACCATTCAAGAAACTGGGAACCTCCTACCATCCACTCATGTGAACTATGGAACCAGAAGCATGATTGTATCAGCGTCGCCATTATTGCCTTGGCTCATTTTTTTTTACTAACTCTCACATGCGATTTCCTACTATAATAATACCATAAAATACCATAAAAACTAGTATTTTTCTGGTAAGTAGGAACCAGCATATTTCGGCTCCACACAGAGCCTAGTGCTTCTTATTTTGCGTCGTAAACAGTGTAATTGCTTCCGCTCAGAACATGTACAACCGACAGCCACATCTGTCCATAATACGAACTGAATGCGGCAGGAGAATATTTGCATATCGAACAGCCCATGCATATAATGCTAAAACGCTACATACGTCCTACGAGTGTGTGCTTTCCAGTATGACGTTCTTAGCATATGCTTTGGCCCACATGGATGCATGTGTGATGGGGAGGGGAGGCGTAGGATATGGGTCTTGACGAGTTTTCTGATTTTGCATTACGGTGCTTCCTATTAAATTTGTGACGAAAGCCCATGAACAGCTACTTGTAGCGAAAATGGACTTGCTGTAATACATACTCATACTGATACTGATGTTTGTATTGCTGTGTGATCAATCCACTGAAATGCATTACAGCAGACCCCCACATATGACCTCGCAGGCCTTCGAAAGCGGATTACGAATTCTTGTGGTTTTTAGCAACGGCTGACAGTACAGCGAAGCTCTGTTCATCACGAGTCGCATTTGTCTGAACCAACCGGAATATGACTGGAAGGCTTGTGGGAGGCTCGCTTCATAGACCAGCTTTACAGAAATTGTTTGACTACCTAACTCTATCCTCTAAAGATATTAGTGGATTCTGTAAATAGCTGCTGCATGTTGGTGGTAAGATAGGCATCCAAATGAAACAAGACTTGACCTATAGTCCTCGCATCACAAACTGTTTATATTGGCAGGTAATTTACGAGAGCATTAGCAATACTACCTTGTAGCAATACGAGGTCAATACTACCCCATGAGCTTATGAATCGGACACTTGAGCAAATACAAAACGAACAGCACTTAACCTTCCAAATTCAATTTAGAGTTCGCAGATTATTTCACGGGCAACATAAAGTGATGTGGATGACCTTCTATGGTCAGGGCCGCAACCATAATTTTGTTAACACTCGCACGTCCCGAGATCAGCGTCAACTTCGCATGTTCGGGGGCAGATGTCTGCCTCCCCTAAGATCTCTAGAACTATGCTATCTAGCGACAAACGGAAAACGGCGTTGGATAGCTGGTGAAGGGCTCTATCGAAAGTGTTTCGGTTATTTTTTTTCGCTCAGGTCAGCATTCAGGTCACTGGGTCACCATAGGTCAAATTCGGCCAGATCAGGTGGGACTCAGATATTGACACATATCTCAGGACCTGTAACAGATAGAAACAAACGGCGAACGCTATTCGACAGTCCTTGAAATGCGGTACCGACAATAGGCGGTGTAATTTAAGGTCAGGTCAACCGAAACTAAGGTCAAGGTCATGAAGTCATGACATCAGGCCAAGGTCATGAGGTTATGACCTCAGGTCAAGGTCATGCAGTCGCCTAGGGAGGTCATGTAATATATAAATCGACACTGCTTGGCGATACAAGCACAATGACGGTAATTTGAGCCTTCTAGCTCAGTGCAGTGCGATATAATGCGCAGAAATGTGTAGTGATCTTAGGCGACTTCAGATGACCTTGGTGAGGTCACTGAGAGAAATGTCAGCGGTAACATTGAGCATAGCTTCCATCTACATGCCACAACCCTTGTGAGATCATTCGGAGCGCAAGTATGTAACCAAGAAACACTTGTATACTTTACCATAGCCCTATAATGGGGAAGCCATGGCCGCGACCTGACCTAAGGTCAATACTACGAAAAAAACGATATACATATTATGGTCCCTGATGAGATCATGACGTGTTATAATTTTGATATCAATCACCCAATTATTGTGCAAGTTATGCCACCTAGAACTCCGAGTGTAGTTGGGTCACTTCGCCTGACCTGGTGACCTGACCTGAGACGACCCAGGATTAAAATGTATGAGAATATGCGGAAAAGACCAATGAACAGCTATGCGAGGTTTCGCCTTGCTAACCAGATTAGTTTGGCGGGAAATGAGGAAAAACCGGAGGGGGCAGATATCTGCCCCCCCCCCCCGGACGTGCGCGTGTTAAGGGGCAATATGACGAAAACAAAATCTGATGAAACAGAGACTGCCATTGGCGCGCTTCGGCGCGGAAAATTTTTGGTTTTATATGCTGAAAATCTCAGTGTCTTATTTCAGCTGGTGTATTTTTCGTTGCTAGAGTGGAAGGTTTCCCTACCCACTGACTGACTGTCTATGGCAGGTCGAAAAGTGGGAATGTCCCCGCTTTTGAGCCATGATTGGGACGTCTGTGGTTTTTGAATAAATATAGGAGTCTAGGCGATACAAAGCAAAGAAACATCCAAAGTTCCACAGCATGTCAAACAAAGCATATACAGACCGGTGCCGCGGGTGCAGATTAGGTCAAGATCACTTGCTGCCGGTGGAAATATGGTATGTCCAAGGCTCTGCAGGTGCCTTGTTGTTTTAAGCTGTACGCATTACTACGCAAGTGACTCTTGGTTTTGTTATTTATGCCAGCAACATTTTGACATCCTTTCCCTCCAAATATTGCTCGATACCATTATAAAAGTGATCACTAACATATCGGAAATTAGCGCGGTTCATGACCAAGATCAACACGTGGGCGCCATATGACCTCTCTTTGTGTACCATTTAGTTTGATTAATCAGCCAATCAAGACGAAGGTCACAATAAAGGCTTGGTAATTTCTCAATTTGAACAATCAACTTGCATGGTCGTGCAACCACAATATAGTCTCAAAATTCCTCCGCAATCTAGCACATTGAGAGCGATTAACTGATGCCCCAAAATGATCCGGGTTTTTCCCACTAGGCACATGGCTGATGCTAGTGGCACGAGAAGTGTGGAGTCTCTACCGTGTTTGGTTTTTCAGTTATCTCTAAACACGGAGGGAAGGAATGATTGCAATGATATGACATTTAAGTGGTTAAGGACAATGGGGCATACATTAACTTCGACGTAATACTTTTCATTATATTTTCCAAAGCCTCGGCACTTATTTTCATCACGGTACTAGGTTCCTAAATTGATTTCCAAACTTGATTGATTTGATGTGTATGCACGTGTATGCATGGGTATTTGTGCGTGTATGTGGCAGCACTGATAAAGCTTAACAAAATTTAAGACGCATATGGGCTACACCGAAAACAAGAACAGCGCAAGATCAAATTACCTTGCGATGTATTATCCGCCCTCAACACTGCTTTCAACGAAACTATTACAATACATTTGGTGTCTATGCGCGTGTACCACTATTTAGGGAACAACGATTAGCAATATTATATAGACGAGAAACATGCCTTAAATCAGTGCTCACAGCATTGTTCTACAAGATACCGTATGGATCCTGCGACAAGACGTACATCGGATAAACCGACAGATGACTAGATGCGGGACTAAAATAAAAAGCAGACTTACAACACTACTGGCGGACCTCTGGTACTATTGCTAAGCATGCTGTTAAGGAGACATGTTATATATATGCCCAGATAGGAGAATGCAGCGGCGGTACATAACAACCTCACTAGACAGTAACGACCACTGTTTAAGGCAGCATACCTCTCCGCTCAAAATACCGCGAATTCATCGACGGAGTTTTTCCGTCCTGCTCATATCACGCAGTAAAGTAATACTGAGATGGACGTCGATAACTGGTTTTCCTCACCACGGGCCGTATCTCGACTGAGAGCCGTCAAGCGAGCACAGCCACTATACCCGCGCAGAGTCAAGCGTCAAGCGAGCTCAGACAGCAGAGGTCAAGTGAGCACAGACACGATACACGCGCAGAGTCAAGCGTCAAGCGAGCTCAGACAGTAGAGGTCAAGTGAGCACAGACACGATACACGCGCAGAGTCAAGCGTCAAGCGAGCTCAGACAGTAGAGGTCAAGTGAGCACTGGCAAGATGCACGCGCAGAGTCAAGCGTCAAGCGAGCTCAGACAGTAGAGGTCAAGTGAGCACTGGCAAGATGCACGCGCAGAGTCAAGCGTCAAGCGAGCTCAGACAGTAGAGGTCAAGGAGCACTGGCAAGAGCACGCAGAGTCAAGGTCAAGGAGTTGAAAAAAGGCAATGAGCATGGCAAGATGCACGCGCAGAGTCAAGCGTCAAGCGAGCTCAGACAGTAGAGGTCAAGTGAGCACACACTATACACACGCAGAGTCAAGCGTCAAGCGAGCTCGGACAGTAGAGGTCAAGTGAGCACTGACAAGATGCACGCGTAGAGTATGCTCGTGTGCAAAGCAATACACGTCGGTGCTGTTCTATATTTGGTTCTTTAATGAGTATCATCCACAGTCTATTTCCACATGATTTGCGTGAAGGACAGCGGCGCCGTATTCGCCAGCTCGGCAGCGAAGACGGCATCGGTGCGCTATATGGCGCGGCGAGCGCGGGCGGCGGCGGCGGCGGCGGCGGCGGCGGCGGCGGATCGACTGGCCATCGGTCAACGGCCTGGCCCACTGACTGATATAACTCGACAACATCCGGCCGCGGCCGGCGCGCCGAAAAATGAAAGTGGTGGCTCACATAGGCAGAGCGCCTCGCACGACGGCCGGCGGACAGACAGTCGGCCGGCGGCACGGTCCGGATCCGCGCGCCGGTCGCCGCCCCGAGAAAGCCGGAACCGTTCAACTCTCACCGTCACGTGACCGGTCACAGGAGGTCGCCGCAGCCGCCGCGTCACGGTCACATGACTCGCCGCACGACACGCGGCGGGCGCGCCGGCGCAGCGCACACGACGAAAGTCTCATCAAACACTGGTGGCGGCGGAGAAAACGCAAGTACCTGGCGTATCTCGACACGGCGAGGCGGATGTGAGCGGGATCAATGGGAGAGCATCGATGCCGGATGTGTCGCGCGGGTAAAAGAGGTCCAAATACCGCGCCAAGCCACCGTGCAGCAGAACCAGTGGAAGCTAAAGGCCAGGGGTGGCGGCAAGGAAGCTAGGCCTGGAGGGACATGCACGTGGAGAAGAGCAATATGCACGGGGCACCGATGATGTTTAACATTCAGGTATGTCCACATGTTGAACTGGATCGTTGGCAAATTATTTTTTTGGTAGTGTGTGTGTGGGGGGGGGGCTGGATATTGCATCTTTCCAAATAGTTTAAACAATCCCCACCATGAACATCTATCGAACCATCTCCCGGATATGGTTGACATAATGTTGTTTGTGTCATGAAAAGGAATCAGTAGAGCCAGATTTCGCCTCATGTCTATCATTTGACACGCAAAGCTCGCCGCTTATGCTTACGTTAGTGTTCCACGTATAAATTATCAGATACATCGTGATAGTTTCCGGTCAGTTCCAGCCGGTGCGTAAAGATCCCTTCAACCGGCTGCAAACATTATCATTAATTGAAAGGCTCCAACAATGTAAGAATGGACAGTTAAATTTTCACGTGTAACGTCATATCCTTGCGCCTTTACCGTCTATAAATAAGTGTCACTTCGGGCATCCCCATACAACTAGGTTACCACGGAGTGTGATCAGTGTGTTTCTGCATGATGTATTGCCACAGACGTTGTGCATGGTCACTTCTTTTCCTGCAAAACGGAAAGCCGATGAAGTATCGGTTGGTCCGGTGTTGAATTAAAATAGTAGTACTAGAATACATTTAGGCATTGCCTACAAAACGTTTCTCTCGGATTTCTACTTGAGGGCATGTTAGTGACCTGAAGTCATAACCAATTTTGGACGAATTTTCCTATTATTATAATATGCATGTTCTTCAAACGGAATTTCCCCTTCTTATGTATGCACACATATGAGAAGTTACTTTTCAACTTGCTTAGCCTCTGTCAAGTGGCCTAATGCTAGGTCAAGGTAAAGTGCGCTTAGTGAGCAAGCCATATTCGGACAATCCTTCTTCACGGCATATTTCAAGTTTTCATGACTTAAATAGCATCATATTTAAATTGCAAGAACTAAATTGCAGAATGGGAACAAAACTACGAATCATAATGAAGATCAATATCATCATAGGTTATGTATGACCTTATGAAAACTTATACATTTTCAGGTTCACACACGTGAAAATATTGAGAAGTTTACCGCATCATTGCAGCTTGACAGTGCTTACAGCATAGGAACATGCCTTGCAATGGTGTTTGATGTCAGGTCAATAACCTAGGCCCACCGCCAATTGTGGCCAATGATGAACCAATTTGAAATTTGCTTGTATTTTTGTAACCTTTTTGTAACATTGACATTTTTGTAACATTTGCTGTGCAATTGGCTCTCAATTTGGGTGAGTTTTTATTGCATATTTTTACTAGAGATAGAGGTATAAAATGTGTTTGAAATGTCAATTTCTAATGAATGTCTGTCCCTTTAAGTCTTAAAATAATATAAAAATACAACATGAGGTCATTTGTGAAACCCGCTCGTCGAGAGCTTTCCAATGGTAATTGGAAAGCCCAGAAGGTTCGCGTTCAAGTACCGCTTAGTTCAGAAGTTAGAGAAGGAGCCTTTACACCCCCCCCCCCTCGGACGAGGTGTGAGAACCTGACGAGAGAGACCCGTTGAGCCCGTTTCCTTTTGCTTAGAGGGAGTTCAAAGGGAGGGTTGGGGAAGGGGCAATCAGGCTCGACTGCCTTCCTGATGCAGTCGAGCCTGTCTCGGCCGAAGAGGTGCAAACATTCCATGGGGGAACATGCCCCAAGTGTCCCTCCCCTGTATCCACCCTTGATTAGCATTGAACATAAACTACCTCAAGGCCGCCTTTGTATTGTCATGCTCAGCTAATTCGTTTTCTAACTATGCATACATTATAAGTACCCAATCTTATTCCAGCACAACGTGCATGTGAAGAGTACCCAAGTAATTTGGTGGTGATGATCGAGGTTCCAGTGGAGGGGCTCGAAAAACGCTCCAACACGTGGTAACTCCTTAGGCTTTACCATGGCCGTGCAAGTCTGTCACCAACAAACTGACGCCTGGCGCAATTGGGCGACAAAACCCAACACAATCGTTTCGATTTAAGGGGCGCTTGTTTTCACATGCCAGTTACTCGAATACGTTGGATTGGTATGTAGGCAGTAAAGCTAGACGTACGTTTAGGTACTGGTTTACCTATCACATGGAAGTTTTGTTTTTTCGTTTATGTAAGTCATGGCTGTGATGGTGCAGTTCACAGGTGACCCTGGTGTAGTGAGTAGCAAAGAAGTATCTGACCTATCGGAGTAGGAATTTAATTTTTTTTCAGAGACCTTATCTCTGAAAAAAAAATTGCACTCCATGTTTTACCTGGATATAATCTGCTTCACGTGTACTCCGACGCAAAGCTGTAGAAGGAACGCAACTATCACTAAGAAATAAATGCACAACAACATCCACAAAATGACAAGTTATTCCGCTCACCACCACCGCTCAAATTGCTCACTATTCCCAGCCACCAGCAGCATGGAACGTACAACTCCCTCAGCTTTTTGAACCACCAAGAATGGTGACGACTGGCAACAACCACATGACATGACCACTGGCAAAATCTCTTGCCTGTACACTGGTTGATTTTTTTTTCTCTCAGCAAGCTCCGACTCTAGCCCGGTGTCTGAAAACGTCCTTTCACAACACTCATATAGTGGGAAACCAGACATTATCAGAGACGTCCCCGGAGCCGCCTGAAAACACTGATCAGAATGTGATGAGTTAGCATTTTTATATCTCATATATAACTATTGGTGCATGTCAAGCAGTCAAGCAGTCAATACAAAGGGTTGTTGTTATGACGTCGTATTAAGACATTTGATTGCACGTTGAACACACGGCCAGGCGAGCTTCGGCATTTCGGCATAAGCGCAAGAGGTGACGTATGTGTGACGGCGGATGGTGAGTGGCCGTGGTCATAGTGTAGGTGTCTGAAAATAATTAAGAGGGAACAATACGTGAAAGCCATGGAATGGCTCAAGTGGATTGGAAGATGCGTACCACATAGGGTCCCATGTTGAAGCTTGGAAATATTTGGGGGGGGGGGGTTGTACAGCCAACATTGGGAGTACAGTAAATTGTCTCCCAAAAAGCATTCAAAGCTGCACCCTTGGTAATAGTTAATCTTTTTTTTTTAGGTTTGTGGTATAGGTACTTAGGTGTGTAGTGGCATTGGCAACCAACCGTGCAAGTGCCTATCTGGTCTCTGGTGATTTAAGTGTTCGTTGGTCCATGATGCTGAATAATTAAAAGCTGCGATCCAATTATATATATATATATATATATATATATATATATATATATATATATATATATATGTATATATATATATATATGCCATATGACGCGCTGCCATATGTGATGGTGCAATGGCAACAAGACATGCATGTTTCCTGCTATCCATTTCACATGGCATACATATCAGTGTTTGACATAGTGAACTATGGGCTGAACAATATAATGTGCAAAAAATGAAGAAAAAAAGACGACCCAAAATGCATCAAGCAACACCAACACCCACTCATCAGTTAGACACAGAACCCAAAACAACCGGGAGGGGCAATTGCTTCATCAGGCATCAATCGGATGCCGGATCATCACACAGCAGCAGCAGGTTTGCGTACTTTGCCAACAAAATGTTTTGTGAACTGGTGCCACAGGCTTTATTTCCAGGACGACTCCTCTCAATCATCGTTGTCCACAACGTTTAGGTAATCCTGTTAAATATGGTGTTTTAATTTGTCAACATTAATATAGTACGAATGGCTAACAATAGTGATGGATATAACAATATTCAGCCAGACTAATAGAACCTAGAGAAGTGGGCTGATAAATGGCAGATGACTTTCAACTATGAACAAGGTAATGCTACCTATCTAGGGCATGGAGATGGAACATTTATGTGTACAACGGGAGATAGTGAACTGGATGTCATTGAAGAGGACAATATCTGGAATTTTGATTTCAAGTGGCATTAAAGCCCAACAAAATGTGTGACTGCCAAGAAGAGAGAAAATTTGAATATAAAGTATCGTTACTATGAGTGTTAAATATAAAAGCAAGGAAGCTATGTAAAAATTTTACTTTATCAATATGCGACTTCACCTGGAATATCGGGTGCAAGCATGAAGCTTCTGGCTGTAAATATGTTTAGGTATGTTATGAAGAGCGCAGAGCAAAGCTTCTAGGCTTATTAGCGGGATAGGGCATTGCCAATATGGGAAGATGCTTTTAGCATTAGGCGTGTAGCGATTGAAACATAGGTGACCGATGGGTGGTACGACAGATATGCTTAAGTAGCAAAATAGTTCGATATTCTCAATTGGAATGATGTTCTCTTGCTCATTGCACCGCATAAGAATCATCAATTCATGTTGCAGAAGTCCAGGTGTCTGACAGTTAAATTCAAATAAGGTTTCAGTTAACACGCGCCCTGGAGGGCCTCTGAAAATAACGCGCACTGGAGGGGGGGGGGGGCAGATTCCGCCCCCCTAAGATCTCAGCTCCTATGAAGGCTAGATCAACGAAATTCACAGGGTGGATGGGCACGATAGTGAACTCTATTGTGTGCAAAGCTAATGACCTTAGGTCAATATCTTCAAGGTCAAATGAGGTCAAAATAGCAAACATTTCTGGTTTTGCGTGGCTTGGCTTGTCATTGTTATGGATCGCTGTGGTTGTGTTTAAATGCTCAAAAATTGGCATTAATGATGTTTTGGACATTACTAATGATGCAATACAGATATCAGATGCGCCATTTGACCTCAGGTCCCCTATATAAGAGCACTTTATTAGGTCATTACCTGCTCCGGTGACCCGAACCGGGCTCCCATCCCGACTGCTCCGTTGGGCGGCTCGGCACAATCGGCTTCGCAAAGAAAGGAGTGAAATACATGAATAAAGTATGGAAACGCTTAGGCACACAATGACAAACAGTAGTTTTCGGGATGTATAGGGAGTAACATGTAAAGTGACATCAATCGCATGACTGTCATTTGCATTTATGACACATTCCAGTTGACCAAGCTTGGCTCCATTAGCCTATCATGAACTTGACCTGACTTGACGTCGGCGACCTAACATGACTTTTAAATTATATAGCATAACAATATGCATCAAACAAGTCGCTAGTGTCGTGAAGAACACTTCCCTATTGCCAATATACGGGAAGCGCATCAGCGTCGATTTTTGTGGTCTGGCGCTGCGAATTGTTTTTACTTTAACGGCCCCTAACTTGAAAACTTCTCTGCCGATTTTCATTTGTCTTGCTTTAAACAATACTCCGGTGATTTCTAAGCAGGTACTCGAAAAATGTTGTGTACATCGGCCGGTACAATATGGAGTTATGTACGAAAAACATCGGAAGGATTGGCGGATTTCGCCATGCCCCCTCTAGGGCGTGTGTTAACCTGTTATGAACTTGACCTGACTTGACCTCGGTGACTTGACATGACTCTGGAACAATGTAGCATGACAATGTACATCAAACAAGTCGCTAGTTTTGCCAAGAACACTTCCTTTTTGCTAATATACGGGAAGCGCATCAGCGCCGATATTTGTGATCTGGCGCTGAGAAAATGTTTTGACTTTAGCGACCCCTAACTCGAAAAATTTACAGTGAATTTTCATTTTACTCACTTCAAACAACGCGCCGTTTATTTATTGGCAGGTGCACAAACAATGGCGTATATCGGCCGGTAAAATGTGGAGTTATCTACGAAAAACCGGAAGGGTGGGCGGATTTCGCCCCCCCCTCCAGTGCGCGTGTTAAACGGTGGTTGATTGTTGTAAGAGGCTGCCTGGTGACGTAGTACTGATTCCTTCATTGAATGTGAGTAAGAGCAAGGTGAATCAATTATTTATGTTCAATGATGTATCTATTCGGAGCTGTGCAGCAGGGATATAGAGCATGCGGTAGGCTAAATGGGATTGTTGAAAATAGGTCTTAGATCATGTTTGTAAATGGGGAAACTATGCTAGTTACAGCGTGCATGGCAGTGGATTTAGTACATTGCCTTGGGTACGTGATGCTGATTGACTGGCGAAGGCAATACAACACATTGGGTCGATAATATTATTAAATGCAACACATTGGGTGGATAATATTATTAAATACAACACATGGGGTGGATAATATTATTTTTAACTCCAGATTTAGTATTGGTTCGGGCGTTTGATGATCGATTTTTCTCCTCCTGTAGCAACTTCCCTTTATACTCGTAACTGACATGACCCATGCGGATTTTATTAACCATAATACTTCATGACTATTATTTTAAGGAACCATCTAAAGAGACCAACTGGCAGAAGCACTGTCAACATTACTGCTTTCACACAGCATGGCGGCGAATGTTAAACATGAAAGGCTCTGTCATTAACAGTGGTGGAAGTCTTCTGAAGGGCTAAATACAACTTCCTTGCATTTTCCAGCTGCATGTCACGGTACTCCACGGCTTAGGTATGTTATATAAGACACAAACGTACCTACTCACTCCTCCCCTTCACATGTTGTCATTTAGTTTTAGATTTGCTTAGTTTATTTGCAATCAACAACGGACACGTGGTGTCCAAATACGGACGCAGTCGCAATGCATAAAAACAATAAATAGACAAACGCGACTGTCCTATTTATTCCCATGGCGACTGTCGACGCAAAGGTGGCTGATGCATTGCAATGCCCGGCGTGGGGAATGAGCAACTCCGCCGACTGCATAGCGGCGGCCAGTGTAGAAAGGGCGAGGGTGCCGCAGAAGTAGCGTATGCGTGCGCACATGTGTTGGAAGGCCCTAAGACCACTATGTTGTGTGTCATCAGCCGTTGCTTACTGATGCCGGGTGAAGTATAATGCAGAATGTAACGGTGAAGCATATAATTATATTTTAGAAGAGATAAACGGATGAAGAGAGGATGGGGAAGAGGTAAATACGACGTGGAGCACAGGATAATTATCATTCACTGCTATACTCACTGGATATCCACTGATATATGCACTGCTGCTACATTGACTGCATTTTACACTGTGCCACGTTCTAGGTCAATTCTCTGCAATACCTTGATATATGTATGACAGTACGTCCAACATCTCGCAAGGGGATTTCAATGTACCAAGAAATATTTCAAAACAGTTCCAAGATTTAACAGATGTAGCTTACCAGCTGAAGAGATAACTAACTCAACCGCTGACGGTCAGCCCAGCAATTCATGTTGATGGCTACCCCTTTCAGTTCAGGATTGCTGCAGATTTTTGAACTTACTTTAAAGGATTTCAAGCAATTAAGAAAAGATGTAAGTAAGTCCGAGCATACCACCAGCTCAAGACTTCAAAAATATTACGTCCATCCCCAGACAAGCACACCACTAACAAACTGATATATATATATATATATATATATATATATATATATATATATATATGTACGAATTAGAAAAGCGAGCAACACAGGAAGCTTGATCGATTCACATTTGGGTGTGCAGGGATCAGCAATGGTACCTCCCCCACACTCGAGGCGCATACTTCCAAACTTCTTCTGTTAGAAAACACGGGATTTTTAACAATCGAGATTAACAACAGTTTAGTTGCATTATTAGCCTTTCAAATCCAGAAGTGAGGATAAACACACTTCTTTCTCTTTCTATGCTTTCATAAAGTCCCCTTGGTTGTTCTGTATCTATAGTTGAGGCACCAATCGAGCGCTGTACAGACTAAATGCATTCGCCATACAGTCTGTTGTTTTCCTCTAGCTGTAGTTCAGGTGCTAATGGATCGCTACCCAGACCAAATTATTATAGCATGAAGTCTCCTTGTTGTCCTGTAAATCTGTAATCGAACTGATAGAGCGTTGTTCGGACCAAATTCATCCCACGACCAGTTTTTTCCCTGACTCGGATAGCAAAGTGCCGATACACTAGTCAGAGGTACCCAGGTGACCATGGGTGTAACCACTGATTCGAAATTGGGGGGACAAACCCGGGACGCGGTATGTTTGAGCAGGATAAGAGGGACATTGTCTCGCCTTTCCTCCACTCCCCCTTCCCCGAAAACAAATCTTTGGATTTCAGCCACTTCTTTTTCAATGCCATTTTCAGACACTTCAATTCAATGTTAAGTGCACTTGAATTTTTCAGATATACCATTGTTAAAATGATATTTTAGGGGCTAAACGTTCCACGAAAATTAGCAAGTTTCACTCCTTATCGCTATGAACCTAGTGTTGTTGTACGTGCTGGACCAAATTCACGATCACCATAGAGCAATGCTGTTAGTATGTTAAACGCTGCACTCTTGTAGCAAGAAAAACAAAAAATATCGAACAATGCTTCCATGGAAGCAAATATGAACATGTAATTTCCTTTCCCATGCTTCCCTGTTTTACGGGTACACATTTCGGTGCAATCACAACCAGGGAGGCTAAATGGTCCGGAACTGAGGGTATGCACCCGCCCCCCTCCCCTCCAGTGGAAGGTAGCGTCCCTCAGGCCGGGATAATGTGTCCATCTGAAAATGTCCAGTGTACCCGCTCGAATTCTTCAGCCTGAGGCGCCTCTATGAAATAAAAAGGCACCCCTTTGGAAGGAAAGGTGCCCCTTGGGGCAGTGCCGAGTGCAGCCCACCCCCTCGAATTTTGCAGCCAGAAGCGCCCCTTGATGAGTGCTTTCACAGTAGCGCCGCTCCAAAGAAATGGCGCACCTCCAGACAGATGCCCACATGACAATTCTTGGGTTCTACACCTGATTACAACATTGCTCTATCGCGGTTATGAACTCGGGCTAGTTGTAAAATTGTGTGCATTTACGTGGCAGCATACATTTAAAAATCAGTTATGAGAGCGCCGTCCGAGCAGGTTATGACGGATGTCTTGGGAACCCCTAGTCGTATATGATACGAGTACTTGCTATCGCAAATGCTGCAAACAAACATAGATCTGACCTTCCTATTCATATCACACTCAATCACTGTAAGCTCGCCGGACCTTCGACATCCTTGAAATCATTTCAATATCTCAACATTCTGATACCGCACGGCAAGCCACGTCGAATGACACCCACGTAATGTAAACTGAAGCCACAGCCACGAAACGCGAGGACTCTGAAAATCGCCCTAATCCTTGATCTTGAGGCTTGATCTGACATGTCCCGGGTTGAGATGGTACTGCACAATTGCCCACGGGCTATCTCTTGATACCCAGCATGGGTAGCTTTGGGAGAAAACGAAGAAGCGTGGGGCGACAGTATAAATTAATTCGACCTTTGACTTTGAAAAGTAATGTGCTTTTTGAACAGTTTGGTAGAGTACGACACGGCACGTCGAATGACTCAACTTGATGAAGCGTGATAAGATAGCAATGACGCGCGAGGACTTCGAACAGTTTAAGCTAGCCTTCGGTCTTGTGGTTTGGCATTGACATGTCCCTGTTTGAAATATTACTGAAGGTGCACCACGGGCTATTTCAAATACGGGTAGGTTAAGGGAGAAACAAATGCGAGGCGACCAAAGAAATCGGTGTAACTGTAAGGAGGCTTACATTTTTCGGCACCAAAATTTATATATTTTCCTATCCGAACAGGCCGCCAGACATCCAGTCAGATCCTGGCCGTCTTACCCGTTCCTTACAAACACGCGGGGGAAGCGCCCGCGTGTGGCGCCGGCGCCTACGTCAAAGCGGCTGTTCCATCAACACGCACACATGCTAGTTGCGCCGGCGCCCAAGATCAAACGGGCCGACAAACAACACGGCGAGCGCAAATAACGGATCGGCACCTCCGCGAGGGTACCGGTGGTGCAAGCACCCCGGAAGAAGGGACATCGGCCCGTGAGGTCGGTGCCCTGACCTAGATCCGTCGCCACCCAAGCCAGAAGAATACTCCACGAATCAGAAAGCGCGAGCTCACCCCGAAGTCCTGGGAGTGGGTACATGAAGAAAAGAGGTGGAGCAATGGCAAGTTCAAGAGAACAGAACAGAACAGGACGGACGAGGAGAAAGGAGAGAGAGAGACGCAGGAAGAAGGGTCTGGACCACGCGCGGCGCCTGAGGGCCGTCCACCGGTGGCCAGATGGCTGAGTTTTCTGATGGAGGAGAGGAAGCACTCAGCCAAGGCCACTCGCCACTCACCATCGGAAATGTGAGTGCTAAACTTCTGGCGTGTCATCCTCTTTCCCACCGAACCAACCTAAATTCTCTCCCGCAGCTTCTGCGTTCTCACCAAATTCATTGCTGAGAGCGACCTGTCTCATGGGGGGGGGGACCAAATAGGATAAGTTTAGGATGGGGAGGAGGTGGACGGATGATTATTATTATTATTAGGGTTTTAGGGTGCGTCAACCCCAATTGGGTTATTTCGCGAGGTGGACGGAGATGTCGGAGATGGCGGGAAGTATATGAGCGGTGTGTGCGTAATGCGATGCGATGCGGTGTATGTAAGGGCAAATATATTAGAGTAAGCATATAAATTATCTAAGTGGCATCAGCAAAGACCGGTGGTGGAATTTCGACAGTAACGGACAGGAGGAGCGGTAGAGCAAGGCCGGATAACATAAGACATAGTGCAGCAATGGATGACGTCAGAATTACGACCCTATGGTGCCCGCGTAGTAAATACCTCAGCGACCAGGCGCGAGGATGGGAGGATATTTACGTCCAGAATTGAAATGGCGGCCGTGCCGCGAGTGATGAGGGGTGCGCGCGCTCTGACCGGGTCATCAACAGCCGCCCCGTAGACGGAGATCGTACCATGAGCACTTCTTGACAAGGTGTAATGATTTACACAATTATGCTTGGATATGTGCATGATATCAATTTGTACTATAAAGTAAATTTATAAGCGAGGCAGTCGACCTGCCAGCCGTCCTCCTATGGACTGAACGTTTTTCCGAGCGACGGGGGTGAATGTTGAAGCCAGTTAAATTGCCTAGAACATTATTGCTGTTATATATATGACGCGCGTTTGGCTAAGGCCTGATTGCCAGAGGGTGCGATGAACGGACACTTCGGGGTATTAGTTCACCTGCTCTGGATCTTTGACCGCAAAATCACGCTGGCCTCTGCGATCCAGGGGTGCAGGTGAGGTGGCGAACATGGTATGCATGTGGGAGGGGCCGGTAAAGGGGCCACCACAGTGCGTTCGCCGGAAGTCTGGCGCCGGACTATAGGGTATTGGCAAAACACTGCCCGGTGGTTTGTCCACCCCCGAACCCTGCACGTGGGCACGGTTGGTGCAGACAGTTCGAGGGGCATGATGGACGGGTTTGGCATGCCGTAAGACCCAAGGCCAAAACTCATAGGGCCGGCTAGGATATAAAGACGACCGGGTACGTGACCAACCTGGTAGGGATCCGTGCCCGCCCGTTGGTTACGTCAGACCTGGTCGCAACTGTACGACGAATAAGGCTCGGCGCGGCATCGATCGAACTTAAGGTTAGGTGTGTCGGTCAAAGACATCAGAGCACTTGCATCAGCCCTCGGAGTCAATACGATGAACCCCCTCGTTGCAGTTAAGCCTTTGTCCAGACGAGAAACGCTGCTAATAATGGCTAGGCCAGCCATGATTGGCAGTGAAAGGTTTACTTGT
Source organism: Imbricaverruca yamaguchii (assembly GCA_034440575.1). Lineage (NCBI taxonomy): Eukaryota > Metazoa > Arthropoda > Thecostraca > Neoverrucidae > Imbricaverruca > Imbricaverruca yamaguchii. The sequence continues at coordinate 40,397 of JAOTOL010000984.1, forward strand.
TCGGCCCGGTAATACCATCAAAATTAGAGCATTGATCTGTCGATCTATGTGTTTGTGTACCGCTGAAAGGGGGGGGGGGGTCGGGAGCTAAATTTGGGGACCAAGCAATTAATTAATTGATAAGGAGAGCATGAATGAGGCGAGCGAATGCGAAGTGAATGAAGAGAATGAACGTGAGTAGGTAGATCTAAGGATCAGCGGAAGCCGCTTGGGGATCAACACAGGCACCTATTTCGTGCGGAACATTGCACAAAATTATACAACTACTAGCGTCCAAAAAGTCCCAACACGGGACATGTCAGTTAAACCAATGGTGAAGGTCATTATCATCAATTCTCTAATGCAACGTATTAATTATAATCTGGCTAAAGACTCTCACTTACCTATATGGTGTTCCCAAAACTTTGACCTCGCACATATATAAATTCGTGTTAGGGACGGCAACTCAAATCAACATCACGACGGTTGGGGTTTGGGGATGTGTGGTGGAATTGGCGGTGAAATACAACATAATACACCACTTGCATAGGCACAGTGAACAAAGGGGTGAGTTAGGTCAAGTCCCCAGTTCAGCAGTTCAAGTAGTTCAGTTCCAGTTCCATTCGAGTTTAGGCTGCATCAAGAATAAATTGTTCACATCCCCTTCACACACCCATACCACTCAGTCGAGTTTAAGTGAGGTTAGCAACAAATAAAACACGCTAGAGGTTACATTGTAACACACATTTTAACACACAGTTTATCACACAAATACATTCCACACACCCACACACCCACACACCCACACCCTACACCCCCACCCCACTCACCACACCCACCCCACCCACTCACCGCACCCACCCCACCCACCACCCCCGATACCCCACCGACGGCAGAGCTGCCACCCCTACATAACCATTTACATTAGAAATTAGTTCTATTTGGCAGCATTATAATACGGCGCCCATCAAGTGACACCCACTTCGTGGAAATTGAACCCATAGTGACGAATTGCGAGAACTTCTAAAAGTTCAAACAAGCCATTGACCTCTAGGTTTGACCTTGACACATCTTGGTTTAAAAATGTTACTCGATGGTTCTACATGGGCTGTCGCTTGAAAGTGGATCTAGGTAGGCTTGGGCCAAAACCACGAAAAATGGGTGAGGCAACCGAAGAAATTAGCTTGAATTTTGATCCGTCAAGATTACTTCTAACTTTCAACTTTCTGATACTGCACAACAAGACAACAAAACCGAAGAAGCCGGTTTGTGTTGAACCTTGACCGTTAAAGTGGTACCCATGACTTCCCTCAATAGTCTTCAAGGTACCAAAAGACACCCAGAGTCACATTTGTTCAAGATTTCAAGATATATCAGTATATGAGCAGGAGAATGCAACCTAAGACGTATAAAGCCCTGCGATAATACAAATTTGTTGCATAGCAGAGCAGTTTTCCACCAAAGCGAATACAGAAGATGATCAAGATTCATGTTATTCAAGAATTGGCTTGGAGCAAAAATTTTTTACGTTTGCTGATTTACCATTAGGATAATTTGTGACGACAGATTGCCTGTGAAGCCCGTTGATTTGCTAGAACAGCTTTTAGTATTTTTTGGTAATTCACTTGCATATATATTTTCACTTTATAATGACTAAGTATAATTTTGCAGCGATGATACTCGGGTAGCTGAGGGTTGGGAGTACACGGAGAAAAATTGTGGGGGATAAATGGCCACTTTTCAGAAATTTTGGGGACATGTCGCCCCCGGTCCCCCAATGGTTACACCCATGCAGGTGACACTCACGTTCAGGAACGTCAGTTAACAAGGTCATATACTGCCCCCTTGCCGTGAGACTGTGGGCGCCCCCTCCCCCATGAAATTTGAGGAGGCCCCCAGGACGAAAAGGAGGCCCTCCAGGACGAAAAGGAGGCCCCCAAGACGAAAAAGAGATTCTACAAATTAGGGGCCTCCAGGAGGAGGCCCATAATTTGTAAAAGACGTCACCTAGGAGAGGGTAGGAGGCCCCAGAAATCAAGCGAGTGCCAAATATTGACACGGAGGCCCCCTGGACGAAAAGGATGCTCCCAGGGCGAAAAGGCCACCAGGACGAAAAGGAGGCCCCATGATGAAAAGGAGGCCCCCAGGACGAAAAGGAGGGCCTCATGACGAAAAGGAGGTCCTCCAGGACGAAAAGGAGGGCCTCATGCGAAAAGGAGGCCCTCCAGGACGAAAAGGTTGCCCTCCAGGACGAAAAGGAGGCCCTCCAGGACGAAAAGGAGGCCCCCAAGACGAAGAAGATATTCTACAAATTAGGGGCCTCCAGGAGGAGGCCCATAATTTGTAAAAGAAGTCACCTATGAGAGGGTAGGATGCCCCAGAAATCAAGCGAGTGCCAAATATTGACAAGGAGGTCCTAGGACGAAAAGGAGGCCCCCAGGACGAAAGGCCACCAGGACGAAGAGGAGGCCCCATGATGAAAAGGAGGCCCCCAGGACGAAGAGCAGACCCCCAGAACAAAAGGAGTCCCTCCAGGACGAAAAGGAGGCCTTCCAGGACAGAAATAAGACCCCAGGATGAAAAGGAGGTCCCCAGGATGGAAAGGAGGCCCCAGGGCGAAAAGAAGGCCCCATGACGAACAGGAGGCCCCCAGGACGAAAAGGAAGCCACATGACGAAAAGGAGGGCCTCCAGGACGAAAAGGAGGCCCCCAGAATGGAAAGGAGGCCTCCAGGTCGAATAGGAGGCCCTCCAGGATGAAAAGTATGCCCCCAGGACGAAAAAGAGATTCTACAAATTAGGGGCCTCCAGGAGGAGGCCCATAATTTATAAAAGAAGTCACCTAGGAGAGGGTAGGAGGCCCCAGAAATCAAGCGAGTGCCAAATGCTGACACGGAGGCCCCCTGGACGAAAAGGATGCCCCCAGGGCGAATAGGCCACCAGGACGAAAAAGAGGCCCCCATGATGAAAAGGAGGCCCCCATGACGAAAAGGAGGCCTTCCAGGACGAAAAGGAGGCCCTCCAGGACGAAAAGGAGGCCCAGGATGGAAAGGAGGCCCCAGGACGAAAAGGATGCCACCGAGACGGGCAGGAAGCCACCCAGGGTTACACGAGAAGGCTTCCGATGGGTGGCAAGATATTCTTAATTTGGAAAACGAGCTTCTCAAGATGGAAGAGAAGGACCCTACAATAGAAAATAATGACAAGAGATATTTATCCGGACGCAAGAGAGGACCCCAAGATGGGTAAGAAGGTCCCCTAGGAAGGAGAGAAAGCCACTGATACCAGCCTCATCTGGCCCACATTTTAGAAGACGAGAACCCTAGAAAAGAAGATTTAAGACTAAGATGCAAAAACAACCTGCTAAGAGAATAATGAGGCTCCAAACACAGATGGGAGGCCTCCAAGACGTGAAAGGAGTCCCAAAATTTTAAAAAGGAGTCACCTAGGAGAGTGTAGGATGCACCAGAAATCAATAGAGTGCAAAAAATAGGCACGGAGGCCCCATAATTGCAAAGGAGGCCTCAATACGGGAAGGGAGCCCCAGAAAGTGAGAGGAGGCCCTAAGACGGAAAAGAAAGCCAGTGGATATGAGATGAGGTTTCGGAGACACAAACATAGGCGCCAAAACGAGTAAGGATTCACCAAAATAGAAAAGGATGATCCAGAGACATGGCAGGAGGCACCTAATTCGAAAGAGGGCGACACAAGTTTGGAAATAAGACCCCATGATGAATGAGGAGGCCCTAAAATTGGAGAGAAAGGCCATTAGATAAGAGATTGCTCCCAGGCGGAAAAGAAAGTTCACAGATGTCCAAAAAGGTCCCCGGGAAATAACAAGGCCACCGAGATAAGAAAGGTTGAGTATAATTTCGTAGAAGGGGAACCTGGGGGAGAAGAGGAGACCCCCAAGAAAAAAAAAAAACCCTTGGGAAGTTCGAATCAAAATGCAGAGCAAAAGGACCCCAGGACGTGAGAGGAGGCCCCTACTTTGAAAAAGGACTCTGGAAGAGAAATGAGGGCCCTGCGGGAATCGAGATGAGTCCCCCCAAAAGGAGTAGGTTTACAGGACTGAATGAGGCCCCGAAGACCAGAAAGATTTCCAAGAAAATGAGAAGAAGCACTTAGGATGGGAGTGGTAGCAGGTATGAAGGGGTGTGAAGTTTCCCAAATTGAAGATTCCCTCAAGACTGGTAAGGCTTTGCCAGGATAAAGGAGGAAGCCCACGAAGCGTGGCATGATGCCCCTAATTGGGCAGATAATGCCCCTGGGACATGAAAGGAAGCCCCATGCCATGGTTAAGGTCCCCAGGATGTAAGAGAAGGCCTTTCAAGACGAGAAAGGAGGACAAAGAATATGGAGGAGGGTAGGACATAAGACGTTGAAAATCGGTAAAGAGGCTCCAGGAAATGGGACGAGATACTTATGACGCAAGATGAGGCCTATAATTTGCAAGAAACACCTAAGAGATGGTAAAAGTCGTGCCAGGGTATTTCAAATTTACGACATGGACCAAAAGAATTCGGCCGGAGACCTTGAAAATCACGCTGAGCCTGGATGCACGAAAAAAATTACGACCTGACAATGAAAATATATATAGTGGAACGACGGGTCGTAGCATTCCACAAGTATCATCGCAACCAAAACAAATGAAGCCAGAGCAACTAAAACACTCCGGACATGGGTCCAACTCTGAAAAACACTCCCAAAACACACACAAAAACACTCCGACTCTGGGCAATAACGCCAAAAAACCTAAAACGTTTTAGACCCAAAAAAAGTGCCCAGGCAGCTAAAGCTCGCGCTAGGGATCCAAGCAAATGACGTCGGGGCCAAAAAGATCACATTGGACTATATAAAAAAATCGCGTCGCAGCCCTCGAAAATCACCCTGGAGGCCCAGAAGGGCGCGCCGGGCCCCAAAAGTTGCAGCTGCTCCAAAAATCAATTCTTAACCGGAATGCCACTCTGGGACAAGCTCCAAAAATCAATTCTTAACCGGAATGTCACTCTGGAACACAAATATGCTCCTTCAGTGGCCGCAGCGCATATCAAAGGGGCAAATTCCCCCTCTATCCTGAGAGGCATAAGCTCCCAAGAACCGTGCCGGGCCTCCAAAACTCACGCTGGGGCCACCAAAATTCGCGTCGGTCCACCAGAATTCGTGCAGGGGTCTCCAAATAAGTACTTCGGGCCCCAGAAAACCCGTTCCGAGGCTCGAAAACTTGCAATAGGAACCGCCAAAATCGTGTTGGGGCAACAGCTATGTACAACGCTTCGCACAAACTCATATCTGTCCCCCAAAATATCGCGCTCGGGACCCACAATTCCCATCGGTAGTCCCGTCGAAGCTCCACCAAATTGGCGTTTAGGCTCACACGTAAGAACAGTGTGACCACAAAAACGAAATCGGTATCCGAAAAAAAGCTGGAGCCTTCCAAAATAAGAATGCATTTAACAAAATAAATGTCCTGTTCAAGAACATGGCTCTGGAGCGCCGAACATGCAACCAGATGCCTTCACAAATTGCGTATGGCACTGAAAAACATACCGTATCTAAAAAACCGAAGTGAGATGCAAAAAAACGTGGCGCCAGGGACTCGAAAAGTCAGGTCGGGATTCAGAATTTACAACAACAAAAAAACACAAAAACATCGTTGAGCACAGAAAACTGTGGTTTGGTGCCCGGAACCACGCGGCTGGGCGCGACAAATAGTGCTGGGACTAAGAAGCACCACACCGAAGCCACAACATCGTACTGGAGCACCACAAATGTGCGTACAAAGCCCCCAAAAACACAACAGCAATCTAAGAGCATAACGGAGGCCGACAATACAACTGGCCCTCCAAAACGCACATAATCTCCCAAAAAGCGACAGGGCATTAGCATACCTGGACCTCTAAAAAAATGCACAAGAAGCTCTTATGGCACACAGAGGTCATAAGGACGCACCAGGGCCTGAAAAGAGGCTGGGGCCGCAAAGAGCAACATGGTTCCAAAACGAATAAAAGCACCGGGCGTTAAATGAATACATCGGGATCTTCGAAAACGCCCTGATACATAAAAAAAATAATATGTGCCCAAAAAAGCAACAACACACTGAAACGAGGGGGGGTTTCGAAAATGCATTAGGCCGCTGCGCAGAAAGACGCAGCGGGTCCAACAAAGAACATTGAGAAAGGGCCTCGGTTCGACAGCCATTCTGAGGGGATAGCAGCGAAGATATCAGGTGCGTCAAAGCTGAACGGAATCTGCATTTCATAACTACCAGAAAATGTGGGAGGTAGGAAATGAATGATCGGGTCTAATTACTCGACTTTTCGCAGCGAGCGCCCATACTAAGCAATGCAGCACGTCAAATATGGCGAACGTTTATCATGTGACAGTAATTAGCAAAAGGCAGAAGGCCTAGCAGAAACCGTAGCATCGCACGAAGTGTTGCGAATGCGCCGAATGCGCCCACGTGCATGGACATTGGCATCATGGCGATCGGGTGATATGAACTGGAATGCCTGAAATCGGGAAATTTTCCATTTCAAAGTGATGGGTTATTTTGAATTCAAGTTAGTGTTTAATACATTTTCTAAACTCCTGCTCGTTTTAGGGTTTTGTTGCTTTTTATGCACCGAGGATATTTTTACGTGTGAGGCGTTTTCGAAAATCCCGATGTGCTGATTTCACCCCTGGTCCTTTTGTTCGATTTGGAACCATTTTGCCTTTTGTGGTTGCAGACACTTTTTCAGACTCTTGGGCGTTAGCATGGTCCCTGCGTGTCTTGAGAGCTTCCAGTGCATTTTTAAAGCTCCATGCATGTTTATTTAGAGCTGCAACGCATGTTTTGAGGCCCTGCCGCTTTTCGGGAGACTGTGTGCTTCAGAGCGTCAGTTGTATTTTCGGCCCGCGGTGTTCTCTTGGGGTCCTGTATTTGGGGCTTCTAATACACATTTGTGGGCGTTCGATTTTGGAGCTTCGGTGTGATTTTTATGTGTCCCAGCCTGACTTATCGCTCCCAGGCGCGTGGTTCCGGGTACCCAACGCAGTTTTCTGGGCTGAATGCTAGTTTTGTGAATCTTTTCTGATTTTTTCTCTCTCAAAAGTCCGAATTCCGGCCAGACATTTCGAGGCCCTGGCACCATGTATTTGTATCCCATCTCGATTTTTTCGAAATTCTGTATTTTTTTCGGCGGCGTACACCATTTGTGAAGGCAGCTGGTAATATGTTCTGTGCTCCAGAGCCACTTTACCGACCCTGACATTGATTTTTTTGAATTCCTCTTTTTTGGAGGGCTCCAGCATGACATTTTCGGATACCGATCCGGTTGTTGTGATATGGGTGTAATTTGAGCAGTGTGAGTTGATTTATCAAAGGATGCCAAAATAAAACCGTAGAATTGGGTAGGGGAGTTAGGGTTGAAATCCGACGAATCAGGAAAGATAGTGGTAGATTAGGCCCCTCCACAGGATAATTTAGTTGATCACTAATCATTTCAGTTCAATAAGTCCCCTTTGACAAAATTGTGGTCGAAATCCCAGGCGCGTGAATTAGTTTGTGAAGAATTTGCTATTTGAACTTGTTTGGTATGTGGCTTGCAACCAGCATCAAATGTTATAAAAATTCGCAAATTCTTAAGATTTCGATCAGAAAACCAAGGTAACCCACTTCTTGTTGTCACCTTTGCGAAATTATCGTCCTAGGACTGAGAAATGATCGCTTAAGCTTTGCTTAGGCCATCAAGCTGGTGGTAATAAATAGCAGTAGTGATCAATCTAGCTATATTCAGTTATTCTTGGAGGACATAACGGTGGGCTGATCAATGGGAGATGTCTGAAAGATATGCTTAGCATCAGCCTCGCTGTAATCTAGAGGCCAGCGGAAAGATTCTTCTGTTCGAAAGAGCGTTGAGACGTTTATTGGTTTTGACACTTAGGTATTTATCCACCTATTACTTACTTATGCCTTGGTATGTCCCAGTTTTCAGCGAAAAAAAAATATTGCTTTTGCGTGTTGAGTAAATAATGCACCATGCCAAGAACAAACAGTACATTAAGATGAAATCAGGTTTTCTATTCCCGAACCATACTAAGCGCCTAAAAACAATTGGAAGGCTTAACACAATGGAGGCCCCTTTTCGGGGAACATGAGGCCCCCTTTCGATCTTGCCCACCTCCCCGCTCCCCTGGAAGAATTTCGTGGCGACGCCACTGGGCCTACGGACAGCTACGTGTGATTACTTAGAAAAACGTTAAATACGATGTAACACATTCCTGAATAAAGATATTTACATAAATATTTAAATGCTTGTTTATCTCAGCAGTCCTGACTAGATATCTCTCTTGCATTTCTTTAGTTTTGCTTTTGGTTTCGTCATTTGCCACCATTGTTGGGCCTAAAATTACACATTCCTGAGAAACTGTTCCCTTTTCTAGGTATCTAAGCTGATCTAGAATCTAACCTATAAGTGCATGAATAGCCAATCCCCACAGGAAAGCATAGCTTACACCAGACATGCATTTGTTTCGAAATTGTGCCGAAAAACATTGGCATTTCGAAAACGTTGAATTTCTATTTTTCCCCATCGCAATTCCGTGCACCGTTCTACCTGATTTCAAAGATGTAAAATTGTAAAATTCGCTATAAAGATGAACCCCGAGAGCCAAACAAACTCAAGCCAAACAAATTCAAACATTTGCATTGAGGTCTTCTGAATTCGCCGTGAGCTACCGGACGGTATTTCTTTTTCTTCTCTGAATTACATATGTTGTGAGATCCTGATGACGCGGAAATCCGCCCCCCCTAGAAGTTAAGCTGCACCTCATTACAGCTGCATAGCACTCCTTCCTATGTCAGCAGTTACGATACTTATGTGCTGAAATCCCGAAAAGCAGGTCCTAACTTCCCTCTCCTCGTGCTTCGAACGCTCTAATTTCATATAATTAAATATTAAAGTAGTTTCCAACAAAACATTGTTGATGTCACTACATCCCTTTAAATGGAGATAAACGAGCATTGCATTACGATTATTTTCACGCCGTGAAATGCTGGTTCCAGTGTGATGGTTTATTGTATCTGTTGGACCAGCGACGAAAGGCCCAGCTGATTTCTGCCAAGTGCGCTTCAACATGCCCGAGGATCGACAGCCAGTGTTAGCCAGCGGCGAAGAGCCGACGATATCAGCTGGGGTGACGTCTCGAACACACCAGCTCGAAACTCGAGACTCCCATCTCGAGACTCCAGACTCCCAGTTCGAGGCTCGATATTCCCGGCTGGAGACCCGTGACGGCTAGCTCGAGACCCGAGACTCTCAGCTCGAGAGTTGATACTCCTAGCTTGAATCCAGAGACTCCCAGCTTGAGACTCCCATCTAGAGTCTCGTGACTCCCAGTTTGAGCAGGCAACCGAGTTGTGAAGAGCGCGATCCCGGGCGCGTCTGGGTCGAGAGGCGATTTCTGCCAGTGCCGACGTGTCATAGGTGCCGGCGGCCGGGTGCAGCCGCAGACAGAGCCGACGGCACTCTCCGTATCCGGCTGGCCGTGCCGGCAGGCAGCGAGAGCCGGACACACTCTCGCTGTCGCCGACCAACCGGGTCAGCAGTGGCCGGCCGCGGCGCCGAAGGACGCGGCCTTACCCCCGCCCGGTGGGTGCCGGCTGGTCATCGGCCCGCCATTGGCGCCGCTCGAAACTGCCGCGCCGACGCTCCAACCCGGTTGGTCGGCGTGTGAGCGTCGAGGGCGATGTGGCCTGCCTGAGCGGTGCCGGTCCGACGGGACGTGGGCCCGTGCCACCGCCAGTTGGCGATTACGGTTGGGCGGGCACGCAGCGGTCTCAAGGCGATACCTCGTGACGCCCCTGATAGTGGTGTGCTGAGCTCAGGAAACGTGACGTGACCACTCCATCACGGAATACGCTCTCCGCCAGCCGGTAAGTGCAACAACAGAGTTCGCTGTATTGGTGGCGTCGTGTGTAATTTAGCAGGCCACCTTGTGACAGTTCGATTGCTTCTGAACCACTTTTTCGAATGCGGAACACTGTGTTGCATAGGAGCGGATCCATAATTTTTAAGAAGGGGTACTTTTTCCCTCCAGCAGCTTCTTTAGCTGAAGCGTCTTTTGAAGTGTGTGGGGGGAGGTGTGCATTAATGCTTCACTGGACAGTTCCTTTTCCCAGCCAGCTGGTCCCCACCTTTACATGAGGTTGGGAGCACATTCTCCGGAGCCCCTACGTCTGTATTAACCATCTGCTGGTGTATGAGTGGCTGATGAGGGGATCGGGATCAGAAGCCGATTTTGCAGGCGGCAAAGCCTCTTTACGGCGAATCCGTACCGATGTACTGCACGAACGGATCCCAAATCCGTACCGTTCTAGGATCTCAAATTGTAAAGAATGCACTTCCGAAAGATCCCGAATTGGTCTGAAGACCATCGTGGGAGGTCTTAAGCTAAATTGTTGCAACCGAAGTGGGCGATGAACCTCATCTGTATTACCCAAAAGGGATATTTAAGCAGCACTCGGCACAAATTGTGCCACAACGGTCCTGTTCGTGCAGGAGCGTAGCCAGGTTTGTCGACAAGGATCCGGTGCACAAGTTTGGCTATGATCCCGTCCGCAGACTGCAGGATCAATGCAAAAAAAAAAACATCTTTTCCTGCTAAAGGGATGGCATGGCTATCGACATGTTTCGCAACATATGGGGAGGAGAGTCCGGATGCAAGTAGCAATGGCGTACCGAAGATTTTCCTAAAGGACGGGCACGGATCTCCTAATCTGAAGACCTTCCCCCTCTCTTAATCGAAAACACCATGCAACACCACCGCCTTAGGCCATGTTTTTCTAGGTTCAGCTGTTGTTTAATTGTATTCATGTTGCGTAAGAACAAAATACTAGCCGGCTAAGGTAGCGTTTCGGCCTCCGGAGCTTCCCTCGGACCGTCTACAGCAAGTATGTACTAGCAGTTATGACCATAGTCAGGAGTTCACAATACAATGGGCGTGGCTGCATGTAAAGGTCTGGGGGTAACCACACCTCTAAACGGAAAGCACTCGGATTGATCTCATCTTACTATGACCATTTGTTACAAAAATCATTCCATTCATTCCTTAAATTTCTAGCTCATAAAAACTCATTCCAAAAGGTGAGGATTGAGGTACGACAGAGGATGCACCGTAGACGTGTCCTGGCTACTCTTGAACCTCTGCGTGTTTGTTTTGCACCCACGTTCAAATTGCGCATGACTGTCAGCATGAAAAGGGCATTATAGTACTTACTACGTTTATCTTAACAACTTTACTTTCCAATTTATATTGTGATGTTAAAGTTCTTTCATATGACCTCCCATTAGCTTCCAAATTATCCTTGCCATGAAAATTGGGATTGGTTAGTTGACCACGCCCAAACCCTACTCCCCACTATTGTATCTGACTTGAAAAGTAGGGATCCAGATCTCTTTCCTCATGCGCACACATCTGGGTTCACAGGCCACGAGTTAGATACTAGCAGTTTAAATCCTCCTGTTAGCTGCTCACGTGGACTCTTGTCTAGGCCAGCCTAGGCCAAGGTTCTAAATGAACCGAGGCTGACACAATATATGGAGATGAACCACTCATTTCTGCTGAAAATGAGAAAAGTCATGAATGTATAACATTCAGCCATTTTCTCTTTAAAAAAGACGTGATGCACTCCTATGACACCATCTCCTACGTCAAATTGCTTCGTCTGGCGCTAAGTCAGGCAGCAATCTCCAAGAAGTAGAATGGCATTATATAGGAGTATAAGAGTGAATAATTCCGGCGTGCTCGCTTCTAAGGAGAAACCGGACCAGGAGATCTAGGTGAAGTCTGCATCCAAGTAAGTTATTTGCACCGTGGCATTAACTACATACCAGTACAGATAAAATGTCTACACCAGTGTAATTCTGGGAAAATGTGTTTGGAGCCCACTATTAATGTCTTGGGCCCATTGATCTTACTTCGCCACATGGAAAATTTTGATTCGTGTTCCTCTAATAATCACATTTAATAGGGCCAATAAAGGGCGTAATTCTGTCATCAAAGGCGTTTGGGGGTGAGTCACCAAACAATATTTTAAGTCAGCATTTTTCCGATGAGCTTTCCATGTAAATCATCACCATAAATTCCGATATTTTCATAATTTCCCACCAACATATTTTCACTATTTTACCGTATTATTTCCCAGTACTATGTACAACGTACCTCTTGCGCCCATCTATTACCAACTAATGGCCGCCATTCTCCTCACCGCATTAACAACAAAAAAATAATAACGCACACCTATTATATTTCATCTCAACTGATGGCATTAGGCAATGCATTCGCCATTGCATTTTTACATTTAAATTTTCCCTTTGCCTGCTTTGGACTCCACAGGTAGGTTTCTGCTTCCGCTTCGATTTGGCGGATTCTTAGCTGGTTTCATGTTCATCTTCGGCCTCAAGTCATTCAAGGTTATATTTAGGCTCAGGCTTCGTCACGCTGCAATGACATCATCTCCAAAGTAAACGATGGAGGTGCAAAAACTGCTCAAGTTGTTACACACTATGAAAATCGTCGAAATTGTCCACTCGTCCCTCTAACTTGTATGGAATGTTTTATAGAAATGCATGCAGAATTTGAATGGTTCAGCATATATGCATAGCGCACCTAACCTCCACATTTATGAACACAAATATATTGCGACACCGCTGCGGTTGCTGAAGACGTCCTTCCGTACTCTGGTTCCCAATCCACCCGAATTAAGATCCTGATACCCCTTGTGAATATCAACTTCCACTACCCACTTCTGTAGATGGGTAGATTCCGATGTGCATGGGTCATCTGTTTCAACTAAACTAGATACGTGGGTCTAAATGCTTACCAACATTCCCAAATATACTACTATTATACTTGATGATACTAAACCAAACTAATGCATCCAGCATTGAATAATGAATTGAAGCTGCCTGATGTTTTAGCGAAATTGGACAAACAAATTAAAATTAGAACAGGTTTTTAGTCCTGGTAGCAATAGTATATTTTTTTATAACCAATCTTGACACTTCATGCACAAATTTCCAAAGGTTCACAAATGTAATACATTCATCTTCAGTTCCGTAACGTTCTTGTCTACGCAGAAAATATCTTCCTAACCCGCCACGTTTCGGGGAGGGGTCATTCTGCACCTCCTAGGGTTTTCTGATAGCAAAAAAAAAAACGGCTTGCGGCAGCGCGACGAACTTTGGCAGGCCTTTTACACGTACATTTTTTGTGTAGAAATTTAGGGGTCACGGTCAAGGTACCTTGTTAGCCAAGGCAATGTGAGATTTCCTCCAAAAACGTTCAAACAGTCGTCACACTTTAATGGATAAAAATATTTCAACGCAACTTTCAGCGTTTGCTTATCTTTTGCATCTTCACCAGAACAATTTTTCCAGTTTTCGATGACTTGTTGGTTTTGTATATTTGCTCATTAGGGATAATATCGAAGACTCTGTTTAAAGTAAGCACTCTTATGAGGGCACGTGCCTTTAAACCAAAGCTTTCCGGTCCGCTCTAGCAATAATAAAAAAAGACGAAAAAACGCATTGAAACGTGAACATTTTGCAATTTTCGAACATAAAATGTAGATTTTTGCGTGGGCAGACGGCTTGGGGCCATGGTCGACTTCGCCTTCCTATTCTGATTCCAAATCACTTTTGTTGTTGAAATCACCTCCACAATGAACTCCCCTGAGCCCCCCAAAATATGATGCCTATCGTGATCACGTGATGTTTTTTTTTTTGGGGGGGCGAGGACGGAGAAAGTTGTGGGTGGTTTTGGCTCTACTCATCGAGCGCTTTCCGATGCCACCACTTACATTGTCGTGCAAAGCCTAGCTTGAAGATAATAGGGGTATAAAATGATCCCCCCGAGACGGGTGTGAGGGGGATCGGAAAGCCGATGAAGTTTAACATGGATTAGTAAAAGGATCTGATTTTGGTATATATGGGCTACCACGCATTCATGGTGTAGTTTACCTCCCATATAAATAAAAATAAATAAAAATGAATAAACTATATACGAACTCGCAAAATCTGACGCAAGACTATCTAAGGTGCGAAAACTTAATTTATGGGCAAGGAATGCGACTTGTGATATCTTAGCTTAGATAATATTTTCCAATTATTAGCATGTTACGTCCTTTTACCTTAATAAAGTGTGGTGGTGAAATACTTCATGAAAGCCAAGATACTTTTTTTTTAACAAAACTCTCTGAATGGCAGATTCTTCCGTGTCCAGATAGGTCACGAGCTGTCTGAACGGATCCAACAAGATGAAGATCCACAGGGCAGCGTTTTCAGTGTTGTGCTGTTTGCCATTAGGATGAATGGCACTAGCGATGAGCTACCACAAGACATCTGACGCTCGGTATTCGTCGATGACTTTGCATTCTGGTCCTCTGCCTCAAATACGTCGACAATGGCACGTCAGTTGCAGCTCACAGTGAACACACTTCATAGCTGGAGCATCAAAATGATTTCCGGTCGGCGCCGACAATACGGCTGCAATCAATGTCTGCCTCCGCTACCATATACTCAGAAACTAGGCGTTGAGCTGGTAAACCAGCCATGACCCGCTCCGTCTTTCCGGTGAGATCCTCACACCAAGTTTCGGGGTGGACGGGGGTTGATAGAACCCCCTCTAATACCCAAACTAAGCGTCGCACGAAAACGAAAGAAGTGTCATCGGAAAGCGCTCGACGAGTAGAGCCCGACACCACCCCTATAAAAAATCCGTAAAAGTTACGTCACTAGGGTGCCTATAAATTTGGAATCGGAAAAGGACATCTAAATCGTCTAGGACCAACCGAAAACCAAAAATCAAAATAATGTTTTTAATTTCAAAATTTTGAGTTTTCAGGTTGCCTGTACTTATCCTCTTCTAGTGGGTAGAGCGGACCGAAAAACGTTGTTCGAAATCAACTTATTACCATACAAAATGTTTATTTTAGCCAGAATCTCTATTTGAACTCTAATAGGGCAATATGCAAAACTAATAAGTAATTAAAAACGAAAAAAAATGTAATTCCTCTTGTGCATTTTGTTGCATCCCTAAAGATAAGCAAATGCTAAAAGTTTCATTAAAATACATGTATCCGTTAGAACGTGACGACTGGTTTAACATTTTTGGAGGTGACCTCACTTGAGCTAAACTAACTCGTCAACCCTAGACGACCTCATTCAAAAAGTTTGACAAAGCATGCCAAATTGATGTGGAAAGAGGTACGCCAAATTTCAACGCGCCGTTCTTTCACTATCCGCGAAAATCCTGAGGGGGCGGTTGAAGAACCCCCGAGACGGCGCGGATTAAGTGTATCAATCTACTAAAATGAATCGCTCGAATATCTTACGACGCTGATCGTAACACCCTGATGATGCTTTGTACTGCACTTACCTGTTCCAAGCTAGACTACGCGTGCTACGTTTACGATGGTGCTCACGCTATCAATAAGCGCATACTGGACACAGTGCACCGCTTAGCGCTGCGTATTATTACTGGTGCTTTCAAAATTTCACAGGTTTTAGTCGGACGGCAGAGGCCAGTGAACCTTCGCTGGCACTGAGGCGAGAAATGCTGGCTTCACAATATGCTTGTAAGTTGAGTCAGTTTCCCACGCTCTCGATCCAGGAAACAGTATTTTCCCGCCGAATTATGACACGCTTTCCAGCGGGCGGTATCAGAGACAGTTCTGTTTGCGCTCGAATGAACACTTTTTGTTTAAAAAAAAACGAACGAGAGTGAGCAGTGTGATGGTGATGAAATCAACGAACACCACCCTGGGGTTTGTTGGTTTCACCTGCAATTGATCTGTAGCGGCTTGAGTGGCTACGTTTACTGACGTGTCCGTTGGCGAGAGCTCCAAAGATCCGTCGAGCTTGTTGGCACTTGTATCCGGCGGCGACAACGAATACCATAGCGCGATGGTACCAGAGAGAGAGAGAGAGAGAGCAGTTTACATGGCACGTTATATGCGGTCAGACAGCCGACGTGTCAGAGTGCTGTTCCGTTGCAGCGGACCGCACGCATGCGCAATGACCTGGGCGAGGTCACGGGCGATACTAGCCAGTTGCCGGGCGTCTCGGCGCATGCGCATAGTAATGGTCGTTGCGCGACTCATGTGCTGTCAGAGCACGAGTTACTACATACCTTCACCCCCCCTCCAGACCGGCGCGTGAAGCCGAGTCGAAAAAAAAACGAGAGGAGCAGCATGCCTCGAAACGCAGAGTGCACGTGTACATGTCAACATGATTACATTACAAACTGGACACCGTATCGAATAGGTGGGCGAACGGCGCGACCAGAGCGGGTCCGTAAACAGGACCGGGGTAGTGTCGCGGGAGCGGCTGGCACCGGCACCGGCCCAGCGGCTGGCTCGCGTCGAATGTGCGACGATGGCCCAGGCAGCAGTGACTGGGGGCCCAGCAGCGGCACAGGCCGATACCGTGAAGTGTGCGGAGGCAGATCGGTCGCCGTCGACGCCTCCGGCTCCGGCTCGAGATGCGCTGGCTTGGCGCGGTCAATGGAGACCACGTCCTGGCGGTGACCACGGTCCAGGATCATCGTCTTGTCCGTGCGGGTGAGGACCTTGTACGGTCCGTCGTACCGGCAGGAGAGCGGCGGTCTTGTGGCGTCGTGGCGGAGAAAGACGTGTGTGGCGTGCTGAAGCGTGCGCGGCATGTAAGACCGCGAGGCGGTGACCCGGGGCCGGGTGGCGCGTAGTTCCCGCATGGCGCGACGCAGTTCCGCGGCATAGGACATTGGTGTAATGTCCGTGGCCCCAGGCGACCTCGCGACAAATTCCCCAGGCAGGCGGAGGGACGCGCCGTACACCAGGTCCGCGGCCGTGCAGCCGAGATCAGCCTTAAGGGCGGACCGCATGCCCAGCAGGACGATGGGCGGCGCGTCGGTCCACGTGGGCTGTCCCCTGGCGGTCAATGCAGCCTTCAGTTGACGGTGCATCCGTTCCACGAGGCCGTTACCTTGTGGGTGGTAACTGGTCGTGCGATGGCGCGCACAACCCAGAAGGCTCGACAGCTCGGCCCACAGGGCAGACTCGAACTGACCTCCACGGTCCGTCGTGATGTGGCTGGGCACGCCGAACCGAGCGATCTACCCGTTGGCGAAGGCGCGGGCAACAGCGGGAGTGTGGGTGTCGCGCAGAGGTATGGCTTCCACCCAGCGGGTGAAACGGTCCACGCAGGTGAGTAGATGCGTGTATCCATCCGACGGCGGGAGCGGTCCCACCAGGTCCACGTGAACGGCGCTGAACCGTTCGTCGGGTGTCCTGAACGCGGCTATCGGGGCCTAAGTGTGCTGGTGCATCTTGGAACGCTGGCAGCGGATGCAGGCTTGCGTCCATGCGCGGATGTCCTTGCGCATGTTGGGCCACACGAACCGACGGGTGACTAGTTCCAGTGTGGCGCGAACACCAGGGTGCGCCAGGTTGTGCAGCAGCCGGAACACGTGGCGGCGCAGGGGTGTCGGCACCTATGGCCGGGTCACTCCAGTCGACTCATCGACCAGTGTGGTTCGCCCCGTGGCGAGACGGGCGTCTCGCAGCCAGAGGGAGTGGTCGGACTTGCGGAATTCTGGCAGGTCTGGGTCCTCTCGCTGGCCGTCAGCCATGGCGTTGAAGTCATCCAGCGGTGGCTGGGGGAGCGAGACGATCGCCACCGTTCGCGACAGCGCGTCGGCCGCCGCGTTGTGACGGCCGGGAACATGGCGCACGTCGGTTGTGAACTGTGTGATGAAATCCAGGTGGCGAGTCTCCCTCGGTGAGTGGAGTAACTGTCCCAACAGCGTGCACTAACGGTTTGTGATCGGTGAACACGATAAGTGACCGACCTTCCACGGCGTGGCGGAACTTGTGAAGTGCCGCGTAGACTGCGAGGAGCTCCCTGCCGAATGTGCTGTAGCGCGTTTCCGCCGGGGTCAGGGTGCGCGAGTAAAACGCCAGAGGCTGCCACTCGCCGTTGACGTGCTGTTGTAGCACCGCTCCAAGGCCAATGCTGGAGGCGTCCACCTGCACACTGAGCGGGGCGTGGGGCACCGTATGTGCCAGGCGAACGGCATCTCCCAGTGCAGCCTTGACATGTTCAAAGGCGGCTGTGGCTTCGTCTGCCCAGGGGACGGCCAGTGCTCGGCCACGCTTGCCCCCGGGGCACTTGCTCAACAGCCGATGATAAATTGAGTCAGAGTTGTTGCTGGGGTGGCTTTAGGGACCAGGGTTCTATTGCTAAGCAGAGCTTGTTGCGTGAACCCTGGCCCCACCACCTGGTTCATGAATTCTAGTTCAACTGAAGAATTTTGATCAAAAGTTTAACGTGCCGTCAATGCATCGACACGGCCGCCCGGTGGTGGCTCGTCCCTGGCCTTATTGGGCCAGCTGCCAACGAACTGCCACTCCCGGCCGGTGGCTAAATGCAAGCGCGCGAAGCGACTCGAACCCTGTGTTGCCAGGACAGAGGAGACCAGCGCAGATCAGCGCTCTGACCAACTGAGCTACCGGAGCGGCGCAAGTTGATAAAGTTATTCCGGTTTATCTCAGTATAAGATAGCAACGGGTACCTATGAGATATACTGATCGAAATCCGGTGACTATTTGTATGAGTTTTGCTTGGGCCACCTTGAAATCCGTTTGTTCCCGCATGCAAATACTAGTACGCCACTGTTCAGGCTACTCTATCTAGGATGTATGAACCCTGAGTCTTAATCAGTGAAAGGGGCTTACTTAGACCTCCAATGTAAAATCCAGCTCATGAAATATAGGTGGTTCTGTTGTTGGGGAAGGGAAGGTGGTGCGAACAGTTGGAGCAGTCCCTCCTTCAACCTCAAAACACTGCACCTTAAAGTTGTTGATTCCTTGGTTTTCCAAGCAAACAGTTGGAGACATCTGGATAAAAAGCTTAAATTTTCCACTGCACCAGCCTTGATGGCCTGTCGATAGCACTGACCATGAGTGCATCCCAGAGTGAGGCAACAGGGTGACCAACTCCCTCCCTGAAGTGATGAGCCTCAATCGGAATTGACCTGAAATTGAATGCTCAGTGTACTGAGTCTTATAATATTGGCGGTAATGTACACAGACATGCTTCAGTCCCTTTTCTACACCATTTTGGAATAAGGGAAAATCACACATATGATTAATGCTCCAGCATTACAACCAGGTAATTGTACCAAATGCTTACATTATTTGCTATCATAAAAAATAACCTTATTTGTCAGAAAAAGCTGTGGCTTAGTGCTTTATCCATCCTTTTAGGCATGCATGGCCACAAACCCTCTTCTTAACCCGCGCCGTCTTTCCGGTCAAATCCTCCCACCCCGTCTAGGGGGCGGTTGAAGACCCCTCCTCTAAACTCCAAACTAAGCATCGCACGAAAACGAAAGCGGTGTCATCGGAAAGCGCTCGATGAGTAGGGTTCGGGTCCACCCTCCGAAACAATTTTCCCCCAAAAGTGACACCACCAGGGGGGGGAGGGAGCTAGATGTTGACGACTTTTCACGACTTACATTATGTTTTCGACTGGGGAGTTAATTTTGGTGATGTATGAAAACATAAATTATTCGGAACGAGAAAAGGACAGCGAAATCTTTGTTTTGGGCTATGATTTGTTTTGGCCGCCCCCAAAATAAAAAACAAATATTTGTTTAGAAATTGCAAAATTTTGAGTTTTCAAGTTGTCTTTAAATTTCCTTTTCTGCTGGGTAGAGCAGACCAAGAAACGTTGTTAGAAGTCAACTTGCCCTAATAAAAATGCTTACTTTAGCCAGAATCCTGTATTTGAACTGCAATTTGGAAAATACGCAAAATTTATATGTAGTCAAAAACGAAATAAATGAAATATTCAACTCGTACGTTATGTTGCATCCATAAAGAAAAGCAAACGCTGAAAGCTTCATTAAAATATCTGTATCCGTTAAAGCGTGACGATTGGTTTACCTTTTTTGGAGGTGACCTCACTTGACCTTGACTAACTCGTTGACCCTAGGTGACCTGACCTCAAAAAATTTTAATCAGCATGTCAAATTGTTGTGGGAAAGGGTATGCCAAATTTGGGCGCGCTGCCGTGCGCCGTTCGTCCGCTATCCGCACAAAAATATGAGGGGGGACGTTGAAGACCCCTCCCCCCCGAGACGGGACGGGTTAATAGCCTCCTTTGCATTGCAGTTGGTCCAATTTTTATCCAAAGTTGATTCAGTGTGCCTCTTGATGTGGGTCATGTGTCATTGTGAACCAGCTGATGCACACAGTGCACCTCAAGTTACTAATATTTATGGTCTAGGATGTGACCACGCAGAAAGAATGCTCCAATGAATATCCACTCCAGTGAGAAAATCCCATTAATTATGCGCGGTAATTCATAAGCAAATTGAGTTCGCTAAAGCATCATAGTTGGAAAGGAGGATATTTCCATCGAAATGCACGTTAATGCTGCCCTTAAAACTCTGGAGCAACTCCGACATGCATATATTGAAACACAGATAACAAATCTGTAAAATTAATTCTGATAACCTGCATATCAGATACTTCCCACTTAATCTACATAATACCTCACCTTCTTATTACTTAGCACAGGGATAGAGAGCAGATAATGAGGCGCATGTCATGCCAAATATACTTACATTTTAGTGCCAGCTAATGATTTCCATATGCTGGGCAATGGGTATTGATCTATGGTTCTATCTGTCATAACATGTATGTTGCTTTCATCTGGTGTTCACTGCACATTCAAGATTATGATATTCCAAGACATAGGTAGCAAAGCTTTTTCTCCAAAGGGAGGTTAGGATAGGTTAGATTATCTCCAGGAAGCAAACAAAGGGGCTAGGCTTGTCTATTTTAAATTAAAAAGTCCTCGGTTGAATTGGGTTTTTTGGTTCTGAATTTTTTAATCCAATTTGTTGTGGGAGATCATGTTCTTTTTAAATTAATGTTGGGCTAGGTTAGGAAATTGGTATCTTACGCGATGTTTTTACACCTTATTTTATGCTATCTTGCCTAACTCAAAGCCGTTTTCTTTGTGTTGTTTTCCTTGCCAGCTGAAAAGTAAGCATTTGGAGAGGAAATCAGTGGTTAGGTTCGTCACTTTCATAGATGTTACATTTGGAAAAATACAAGAGTCCACAAATATCTTAAAACACAATTGTATGCATATTTGTTGTGTGAGAAGTACTAATTCAAAGGCTTATTTTAGGTACAGCTGCTACCTTGTTTCAAGTCTGCTTCATGCTTACCAAAGCAAATAGAATGGAGCAACTTGACATTACTATGGGCATGGTGGCTTTGATAAAATTATTGAGATAAGCAACTTTTACTTTAGGCAAATAAACTATCGAAAAATGGTTGGGTTTGAAAAATGAATAAATATACATGATAAACATGACATAATTTATGGACGTAAATTTAGAGAAAGTACACTGAAGGCAAATACAAAACCATGGTTTCCAGAGATTTCCGAGACAGACCAGGTGTGTCAATGGACATACTCTCCTTTTCCTGTGAGTGCTGTCAGGGATTCATCAGGGCTTCCCGTTTCTAAGAGGGGTTCTTGCGTTCCCCTCAGTCTCCCTTGGATGTGCTTTTATGCTATTCAGTGCACTTAATTTGTATTTAGTTCTCTTCAATTAGCGACTGGACATTATGGTATAACCTAAGATGTTATACTTCACCTATCATGTCAGTTCCTGGTTCCAAAAAAGTTCCAATTCCATGTGTGTCCATTTGTGTGCCTTACACCATCCATCTGGTGATCTTCATAGAACAGCCTTGCAAATAAAGACCATTATCAATCATGATAAATTCCACTAATTAAATCCTTTAACCTTCATTTTCTTCTCCTTCATATGAGGACAAATTACTTCCTACCAAGAAACAATTAAGGAGGCTAATCCTGGTTTGTAAAGCCTGGCAAGTTCTATGGTTTTCAAGGCGTTTCACTATCTTTTGACTTTGGAGTAATATTTAATTCATGTTCGCATAATTTCATATAATATTTTTCTTACTCTACAAACGGAGGTGAAATGCAATGGAGCTGTTAAAAATGTTTCCCGGCTTGATGGATGTCAGTAAAATTGTTTGCAATATGCTTACCTCGGCAAACTCGCTTTTTAGTGTGCTAATACATTCCTTTATCACTCCCCCATTGTGATGGTGGTCATATGCGCGACCGAAATGTCTCGGAAAAGTGTTGCTAAAATCCAAGCGTCATTTTTTTCCTGAGGGAGGGGGACTCAGCAACTTCTACATTTTGGTAACCGGAAAAATAGAGTGGCCGCCATCCGATGAGTTTTTAGTGGGTGCAGTGGTTGCTCTACCATTTGGATATTTCGGATCGTCCCCGAGTTGCCTGAGTGATCGCCCGCGCAGACGACCACCTGCACCTCCCAGCTATATAGAGAGACGCTGGCCGCAGGAGATGCGTCTCTACACGTCTGTCTTACACTATAACAAACTTACTACTGAAGCAAAACTATCGAGGCTATCTACCTTGTGTGTGTGTGTGTGTGTGTGTGTGTGTGTGTGTGTGTGTGTGTGTGTGTGTGTGTGTGTGTGTGTGTGTGTGTGTGTGTGTGTGTGTGTGTGTGTGTCTGTGTGCGTGTGTGCGTGTGTGCGTATGTGCGTGTGTGCGTGTGTGCGTGCGTGCGTGCGTGTGTGTGTGTGTGTGTTATTTAGAATTGCTCGGCGCGTGAGCTGCCTTTCTTCGATCGACTCGCAAGCAACGCCACTACGACGCATCCGATGCCATTTTGCGCTGGTGTAGTGCTTCGTGAAGCTCACATGACGTGCATCTTGAAGATCTTGGCAAGTGCTCTACAACGAGCAGGACTGGATCATTCAAATACTGCTAGACCCGGTGTGCTGCTCGTGCGGCTGCTCAAACCGGGACATTATACGAGAATACACTGATTGCCAGCATGTGTAGCATTGAAAAGTGGTTACTGCGGCTGAAGTCGTCGGGCAGTTCCAACTGCCAATGTCCAGTGCAGACAGCTGAGCGTGGAAAAGATGGGCAATCAGTCACGCCACCGCGCCGTTCTGCTGATTGCCGGCAAAATGGACAAACGACCGCGATGACCCCTCCCAGGCTGCTGCAATTAAGTCTGCAAGGACATGTAACCGAATAGGCCATTGTAGGTGTCGGATTTGTGAGACACTGAATGAATGCTTTTCTGGATCAGCGAGCTGCCGGAACTGGCTCAACCAGATGTTAGAAGAGTGAAGCTGTGACGGTGACAACAAATCGCAACGACCAGACCTGTCGCACACACAGCTTCCTGTGAGCAGTGGTGTGTCGACTGGACGGTGGCCGCGTCTCCATCCAGTAATCCACCGGCCGGCGTGCCAGCAGAGGCTGCCTGGCAGACTGGGCCTGGCCGCTCCACGCGCCGACTGGTACAGCCGGAACTGATCCGACCAGGCCGCGCCGCCCGCCGCCCGCCAGTCGCCGCTGCTCGCCACTTCCACCTGCGGCTGCGCCCTGCCCCGCCGCCGCCCCCTCCAGCCTGCTCCGAACCGCATCGGCCCGCTCGTGGCCCGCTCGTGGTTCGCTCGTGATTCGCTCGTGGTTCACTCCGGTTAGCTCCGATCCGTTCCGATTCGCTCATGGTCCGCTTTGCTTCTCTCCCGTCCCCCCATGGTCCACCAAAGTCTGCCCTGGTCCGTTAATGGTCGGCTCGTGGCCCGCTCGTGGCCCGCTCGTGGCCCACTCATGACTTGCTCTGGTGCGCTCCGGCCCGTTAATGGTCGGCTCGTGGTCGGCTCGTGGCCCACTCTGGTGCACTCCTGCCTGCTCCGGTCCGTTCCGGTCGGCTCGTAGTTCGGCTTGCGCGGTGTCCACTGGCGCAATTGTCCGCTACCTCGGCGGTCGTGCACGGCTGTGGCCCGCCTCCCCGCCATGTCGCACCCGACACGGGTTCCGAGACTGGCTCCAGCATATGCTCTGACACGGACTCTAGTACGGGCTCGACCACAGGCTCCGAAGCAGGCTCGGAGACGGGCTCCACCATGGGTTCCGATACGAACTCTGGTGCGAGTCCCACTGTGGGCCCCTTGCAGCGCTCCTTGCGGCCACTGAGTTGCCTGTAAGGAGACCCTGGCTTGCGCCTCGTCCGGGAAACCACAGACTAGCATCGCCGTGTTGCCCGCTGTCGCTGCGCTCCTCCCGTGTAGTCATTTAGCGTGCAACTGCATGCATTGTGTGTGCAGTGTGTGGTCATTGTGTGTACATTGTGTGTGCGTATTGTTTGTGCATTGTGTGCTCATTGTAGCGGAGCGAGTATTCTAGGCGTAAGTTGCCCGTCTCACAATGGAAAGATTGTGGGCTCGAGTCTCACCTGTCGCTACTCTTCGCCAACGACCAATTGACGTGAGAGATTGGCGACGCTACATGACTAAACGGTCGACGTGTCGGAAAAGAAGTACGACGGTGTGTTCATTGTGTGTGCATTTTGGGTGCACTGTGTGTGCATTGTGTGCTGATTGTGTGTGTGTAATAAATTGTGAATGATTAAGTTCAAAATTTATTTTCCAAAATTTGGAGGAGTAAACATTGGAAGGAAAGCATCCTCCTGTCTCGAAGCATTGCAGCCAATGTATGTCCTCAAACTATTGGGTAAGCACCTTTTACGTAGTCGCACTTCCCTCCCCCACTCTCAAACAATTGATGCATTTTCCTACGAAAGAAGCACCGGAATTGCAATCCATATTCCTCCGATAATAGACAGCTGGCAAGTGGTCATTGTTGTACGGTGTTGTGACAAACCAGGAGTCGAGTGGCTACACGTGCTCGAATTTAGCCCCCTGCTGAAAGGGTCACTTGTTGACTAGCCAGAAAAGGGCGAGTGCAAGCCACGGGCGTGCGTGTCTGAGCACTGGCAATACTCCAAATTAAATTCAAACTTGTTAGGGGTGATCTTGTCGGAGCATTGGCGCCTCTTTAAATTGGACTAAAGCAATGTGATTGAACTGAAATTCCGGGATGGGATTGCATGTCCAGGATGTACATGGCAAGGTCTGATTCGCATCGCCCTCAATCTCGTAGTCACCCAAGCAAATTGTGTAGTATCCTTTTAGTAGCTAATGCATTTCATGACAGATCGGCCAATGCACTTCACCCCATACATTTTATATTGAGCCCAAAATTTGCTCACATGGTAGTCTTTGGCTCTGAAGGCGACTGTGCAAATGTCAGCCCGATTCGGCCAACGGTTTTTAAGCTGGTGCGGTCCACCAATACGCCTCACTCCCCCCCCCCCACAACGACCCATCCCGGATTTCTTCATAAATTGGTGGGCAGGGGTAATTGAGCGCCCCGAACCCAATGGTGACACTCCCATTTCGATCTGACCAACCGCACGTGCGTTATGGTCTTAGGCTTTTTTGATGGTCACGATGCAGGGCTAACTTAAAATGGTCATAACTTCAGTTACAATCAACATAATTGCATAAACAAATATACCGCTGGATTCATAATAGACCAAGGATCACGTTCCACTATTAATTTATATTTGACCATTTCCTTTTTTTTTGGTCACGTGACCTTAGTTCACGCGACAAATATCATATCGAGGTCATGGAAAATATCCAGTTTTTACATTTTTATGTTCCTGTGTAGTATGTTGTCTTTGACTACAAAAGAAATTGGAGATATGTTTTTTCTAGATTTTGTATTAAAAGTCAGAGTATGGAGCGATGACGTCATCAATGGCACCCGATTGTGGGCCACTCAGGGTTGAAGTCAGTTTGATTCGTTATCTCGTAGCCTTGCAACCTCCGATGACCTCGGGTGACCTGCTTATATTTGCTATATTTACCTGCTTATATTTACCTGCTATATATTTGCTTATGCAATTATGTTGATTATAGCAGGAGGTATGGCCATTTAAAGTTAGCCCTGCATCGTGACCATCAAAAATTGCCTGAGACTATAACGCACGTGCTGTTGGTCAGATCGAAATGGGAGTGTCACCATTGGATTCGGGGCGCTCAATTACTCCTGTCCACCAATTTATTAAGAAATCCGAGATGGGTCGGTGTTATTTTGCACCCCAGGTGTGACGCGTACAGAGGGGTTGGTGGACCGCACCAGCTATAGCCTCCAGCATTATTTTTATGTCCAGTAACATGGGTTGGTTTGACAATGGATATATCATGAATATGAATCGGAAATGGTGACAATATATATATATATATATATATATATATATATATATATATATATTTAAGAAGAAAATGATCAACAAGAACATTCTAGAAATAAAATATCGGTATGTCCTATATTTGACCTGGTGACGTCCCGTGACCCCTCGCCTATTGAAATTGACAAATTTGACGACGAAAATAGAAGTGGGCATGATTTCGCTGACCAGACCGAAATGAAAAATGTTTTCTTATAAATATCCGATATGGCTGTCCGCTCCTCATGACTTTTTGCGGTTTTGCGTCTTCCGGGTAGAACGGATTTCGTGTAAGTTCTCTTCTGTTGGAAAGCTACAATTCTATAATTGTAGAATAATGGCATACAGAGATATGATTGGAAAACGTGTTTCGAAGAAAAAACACTTTTCCTCCTTATTAATATAGATCTGATAGTTTTCCTCCGAAACCATCAGGACTTCCAATGGTTACCGATAGTTCATGGGTTTATTTACACGTAGCGACGCAATTATACTCCGGAACGACTGATGTGTATTGAACAACAGCCAACATGGGAATAACGCAGCCAGACCTTATTCAATCAGGCTCTATTACATACATATTGCATCTGGCGCGGTAGGTAGATACCTATAACAAGCATGAGGATTACTTTTTGTCAGCAATCAAGTGTCAGGTTTATCTTTTGAAGTGACGAAAAAGCATGGCGTCTCTGTGAACTGTTGATGACTATGTGTTAAAGGCAAATAAAAGCCGAGGTGTTTGGCTCACGTATGTCTGTCCTCCCACCCCATCCGCCCTCCGTACATACACCAGTACTCTTCATCAGTACACAGCTCAATACTCTCCAGTCTGATGGCGGTTCCGAGGGAGATGAGCGTGCTGGCGTTGATGTCGGCGGACAACAGAGGGGTTGACATCGGAAAGGAAACGATAACAGGCTTGGGAGAACCGGAGCAGTGTACGAATCAGTTTTAGAATATGCCTAGTGGAAAGAGGACGTGGTTAAATTTTTTTATCGACATATATAAACGCTCCAAGCAATTTTGATAGGTACTGTGTCGATTCTTATAGCCGCCGTACCAAGCTTATAACAAAGCAATGTTGCAGAAGTATTGATAAGCCCAATTCAAAGCATGAATACCTTCACATTACCAGAGGTGCGGCTTTGTGTGTGAAATTTCCAATTGGAAATTTTTGAAAACTTTTTTTTTTTAAAATAGCTCCGATTTTCCAAGGTTTTTTCCCCCTACAAGCGTCAGAAATGAAACGAATAGAAAGGATGTACCGAAGGGAAACTTAATGCAAACAACATTCAGAACTCTGGCAGGCTTATAAGTGCAAAACATACCAAAATCGACAAGTATGTAAGATTCATTTTGCGGAAATGTTTGAACTCAAAGTTGACGGTCCACCAAAGAAAATATGCTCCATTGGCTGCTGGCTATCTGTGCCTGTTTAAATGTCCGTGACATATCCCATATTCAAAGCTCTAAACATTTCTGAATGCACATGGAATTTAAAAATGAGCTCGTTAAAAACAACTTTTATAGATTACCAAAAACATCCTGGACCAAAGCCAGGGCGAGTTGTCTCAGATGTCATGTTAAAATAACCTGTCAATTGATATTTACTTTCTCAAAATCCCATTTCATGAACTCGAAGTTGTTTAACGCGCTTATATTATCAGTTTTCATGCCCTACTTGGCTTTACAGGGACCAGAAATCACGGAAAACGGCCTGAAAACATCGCATTCCACCCATCGCGCAAAAGGCAATGTTAAAATGTTTCACTTTCTCGGAATTTTCGAGAATATCTTGGCAATTCTAAGGTACCTACGGCCCCAGATTCCATGTTCACCTGCAAAATTCGGCTTCGCCGAACATCGAAATCGGCGCCGTTTGTAAAACTTTGGTTATCAAAGCCAAATCGACGTTGTTTGATCTGCTTTCATTCTCAGAACATATGGTGCAGCAGTATCCCATGCGGAATGTCCACATGCGCAGTGCCTCAAAAACGTGAATAATGAAGTCGCATGTAGGTTGCGAAAATGATGTTTCCGGGCACGGCCTACGTGCACTGTGACACCAGAGAGGCTTGTAGTGGATTTCCGACTGTACGTCCATATAATAACGCTCTGCAGGTGGAAATAAAGCATAATTGTACTTCTTGTTGTGATATTAGCTTGATCGAACATGATCAGACTGCATCGTTGTCATGTTTCATGGCATTCAGTGCGTGTTTTAAGAATCCACCACATGTTTTGAAGTAAAACTACCCCGATACATGGAAGTAAACTACAACACTATTGTGATCATAAAATGTTCAACCCTTTTTAAGAAAGCTACAAGAGCTGCACTGGAGACCTATAAACGTGTAAGTTGAAAGGACAAGTTCCCATCATCTGATCTTTATTTCGTTGTTCTATCCTAGCGTTGTTTGCTTGTGCGCTTCTTAGTGTAGTACAGCAATGTGCAGTAATGTGCAATTTGCAGGGAGTACCCAAAACGTGAACAATGAAATAACAGGAACCTTGTAAAAATGTTCATGTTTTCCGGGTCACGCCATGTACGAGTATGCCGTGACAAAAACGCATGCGTTTGCATTACCATAGGGACTCGACTGTTTGTCCATGCAGAGAATGCCTGCAACCAGAATGAAGGCTTAATTGCACTTTTTGTGGGGCTAGCGTGATCAGATATTTTCATCACCAGACCACCAGATATTCCGAAGAAAAATTACGTCGCCAAGCGTAAATATGCTTATAGATGACCTATCGGTAATACCTTCTGACCGGCGGTGGCAGTCCGCTGTGTCCAAGGTGTCTTGCTGCACTGTCAGTGCGACACGTACTGATTGCCTAAAGCCAACTTACCCATGGATGAAGGCCATACCTTCCAACCGTATATCTTACTTACCTTTTTACCGTGCCCTTTGCTTACTTTGGACGTACCTGTCTCTCCCTATGGGAAGTATTAGGGGACGAGCCATTAGTTGTCCAATCGGGACGGCTCTTCTCCCTCCTATCAGAAATAGTTTTCAGTGGTTTATGTGCCTCATAAACTCGTTTTTACACCTGGTATGTGTATGGCAGAAATCAGTCAGTGTTTTTCTTGGGCCATGGTACTTTTGACAATGAAGGAGAATATGTGGAACTGTAAGATGGGTGTTTCATGATGGGCATGAAGGTCGAGGTGAAGCCGTCTATATATATATATATATATATATATATATATATATATATATATATATATATATATATATATATATATACATATATATATATATGCATTCACATAAATTCATCACATCACATTTTGAAGGCATTGAATCAGCAATACAACAGAGCATTCAAGATTTTTGGTAACAACTGGACACCAAGTACAAACCATACACAATTACACTTCATTATAACTGTTGTAGATACCTGGATCACATCATATAAAAGAAAACCGACACAAAGAGAAAGTTCTATCACGTTTACGCATCGGCCATACTTTTCTTACAGATCTATATATATATATATATATATATATATATATATATATATATATATATATTTTATGTATATACTTTTCCTTACAGACTTTTCGTACAGATCGTATATATATATATATATATATATATATATATATATATATATATATATATAGCGACCTGTAAGAAAAGTATGGCCGATGAGTAAACGTGATAGGGCTTTCTCTCCGTGTCGGTTTTCTTTTATATGATGTGATCCAGGTATCTACGACAGTTCTAATGAAGTGAAATTGTGTATGGTTTGTGCTTTGTGTCGAGTTATGTTTAAAAAAAATATCGAATGCTCTGTTGTATTGCTGATTTACTGCCTTAATAATGTGATTAAATTTATGTGATGTTTTGGAGGTGTAGTGATGCTATGGCTAATTTGTCGGCATCTTCGTTTTCTGGGATGCCGCAGTGACTGGGCACCCACAGGAAACGGACCTTCGCGAAAATAAGACAGTGTTTCAAGGGTATCGTAGATTCAAGTCAAGTCAAGTCATTTATTGGCACTGCCACATGGTGGTACTCACGAAATACCTAGTCAATTGATCACATTCCTGCTATAACGTGAGATACAATTGTAAAGCAACTAGCCACCTAGTTGAGGCTGATAGCACGCACGAAGGTTGTACGGCTAGTTGTGTTGCGTGCTTCACCGGGAAGCGGATTCCACTGGAGAGTGGAGCGGTAGAAGAAGCCCCGCTGGGTAGCTGCTAACTTACACCGTTGCAGGCGAAGTGCCCCAGCATTGATAGCACGAGTGCTTCTCTCAGATACAACCGAGCGTTCAACAAACATTTCCCTGATTGCAGCCGGGCAGTTCGCGCCATGGACGGTTTTGTGTGCGTTGCACAGGTCACGGTGTCGCACCATTTCCTCAATCTTATCCCAGCGCAACTCGCGCAAAGAGGACGAGATGTGGTCGTGCTTCAGTCTTCCAGGGACCAGTCTAGCCGTGAATTGTATGCACTTCTGCACTCGCTTCATGTGGCACGCATCTGCCCCACCCCATACGGAAAGGCAGTAAAGGATATGGGCGAACACATGTACTTGGATGAGGAGTTTCAGGACTTCAGGGGTGAAGTGCTGCCAGAATGTGAAGAGGGCCACGATGATGGCGGTGCACTTCCGGATGATGGAGGATATGTGCTTCTCCCACGTTAGCTGCTGGTCGAGGAATACTCCGAGCACTCACTGTTGATGCCGGGCAGATAGATTTTCCGAGATCATGATGTGAAAACCTGAAGCTTTTTTGAGAGATCTGTTGCCAAGAATGGTGAAGCAGGTCTTGCCCGGGTTCATTTTGAGACTATTGGACTGGAACCACTTTTGGAGTGCATGGAGAGATTCCTCGACCCGCAACCGAAGGTGGGAGAGGCTGACGACGTCAGGAGCAGAGTGGTCTATGAGGTCGGTGTCGTCAGCGTAGGCCACAAGACGACCATGAGGAAGGAAGGACAGATCATTGATGAATAGGAGAAACAGGATCGGCCCAACGATAGACCCCTGAGGGACACCGTGGGTCAGGAGGAGTGTGGAGGAACCGCCCGAGACCATCTGCTTCCGATCGGAGAGGTAGCTTTTGAACCACGGGGACGGAATGCCGTACCGCCACAGCTTACTCAGGAGAACGCCATGGTCAACGCTGTCGAAGGCCTTACTTAAGTCAATTGTCGTTAACGACGCGACGTGACCAATGTCGATGGCCCTAGAGATCTATTCGAGAGCGTCGAGCAAGGCGTCCTCCGTCAAATGACCGGGGTGGTAGGCATACTGAAACGGGGACAAAATATTGTTCGACAATAGATAAGCCACAAGTTGGGAGCAAACAACTTTTTCGGTGATTTTGGAGAGAACAGAAAGATTCGAGATAGGCCGAAAGTTGTTCGCATCATCTCGCGTACCGGATTTCTGAATGGGAGTGACGCGGGCGACTTTCCAAGCACTCGGGAAGGTTTGTGAGGTGATGGATGTGTTGACGAGGTGGACAGGTGCGGGGCGATCACTGCAAAACATCGCTTGACCACAAACAATGGTACGCCATCAACTCCCACCGCTCGAGACGTTCTCATACGGCTTATGGTCTTCGATAACTCGGGGAGCGTGGCGGGACACAACACAAGAGCAGAGGCGCACACTTCGGGTGGTCTGGGTGGGCACTGATCGATGTCGCCGGCTCGTCCCGCCTCCTCAGCAATACGGGTTCCCACCGCCACGAAGTGGGCGTTGAAGTCGTCTGCCCTTTCCGTGGTGTCGTCGTCTCTGCCTGGGAGGCCTGCCGCGGGACGGAGACCGAAATGCTTTATTCGGCTCAAGAAGGGGCGCCGATCAGTCAGCATGTCCGCGCACAAAAACTCACCCCTGGCCCTGGTCTGCTCGCTCATGAGCCCGTTCTTGCATCTCCGGTACTCCTAGCGTGCGGTGTCGTCATCTTCGCTCCTCCTCCAAACCTCGCACGCCTCGTGACAGTCCTCTTTTGCAGCATCGATGCCGGAGTCGTTACGCAGCCACGGACAGTCAGGGTGCCGGATCCTGCTTGTCACCAGCGGGCAGTACAGGTTCACGGCTGCGCTCGAGATGCGCATGAAGGCTTCAAGCTTGCCGTCGATGTAGGCGCGGTCGTATATGGGCCGCCAATCGGTGGTGATGAAGTGCAGGCAGAGTGTGTCCCAATTCATCTTCGCCCACGGCCTTCTGGTAACAGGTGGCAGTGGCCTGTTCCGCTGCCTCCTGACCTCGCCCCTGAGCAAGACCGGCAGGTGATCTGCCACAGGCTCCGGTAGGACAGTGACTGTCGCCTTCCCCTCGGGCAGGTTTGTGATGGCTACGTCAAGCAGAGACGGTCTGGTGAGGAGGTAGGTTGGCTCTCGCAAGAGCTTCCTCAGGTTCAAGTCGTTAAGTGAGGACAAAAAACGACGTGATGCAGCGCTCTCTGCTCCTTCCAGTAAGTTCAAGTTGTAGTCTCCAAGACCCAGCAATACAGATTCAAATATGGCAATGGTGTGAAAAAGAAAGTGAAGAAAGTGATTGAAGAACAGGTTTGGAATCGGAACAGTCGACGACACTGCGCATGGGGTGACTAATTGGACAGTTGCGAACATAGCGAATGGCAATGAGAATGGCATGTAATTCTGTGATGAAAATTGGGGTTCCATTTGGTAGGCGATGCTGTTTTGTGTGTGTGTGTATGAAACTATGACATTTCCAGTGAGGTCAGCGTCTTTTGATCCGTCGATAAAAATAGAAGGAACATGACGATAACGAGAACGAGACTGGTGAAATTTGTGCTTTGCATATTCTGGACAAAGTTGCCATTTAGGGTGGTGGTTCAATACAAAATGTGTCTTTCTGCCATCTGCCACGGTGGTGTATTTGGTGAAGGAGGGCAGTAATATGTGGAATATTATATTGAAGTTGTGTTGAAAATGTTTTACGTGTGAAACTGTAGTAAGACTTGTTCGCTTTTCGGTCGAAACTAAGTAGTTGTGGTGTAAATTTGGAGAACTTGTAATGGTGCATGTGTGGGATGGTATTCTTTAAATCTATTTTTACGGCATATCTAAGTGTTTGTTCAACTCTTCGGATATCTAATGTTTGAATCTCTGCTTCTGTGTGCAGAGAATTGATGGGAGAAGTTGTCATCACCCCAAGTGCTAAGCGGATAAATGTATTTTGCATGGTGTCTAAAAGTTCCAAAGTGGAGGTACTGGCAGCAGCATAGATTAGCGACCCGTATTCTACGATGGAAAAACTAAGGATTTTTTTAGATGTAAAAGTGTATGATGATCGGCTCAGAATGAGGGAGAAGTAATAAAACGAAATAAATTGAGCCAGTGAAAACATTCGGTCTGACCGTGTTTGATGTGTTGATGCCTGGATCAAAAATAATACCAAGGAATTTAAATGAATTTACGAAAGGTGTGTTGTTGTTCCCGAGGTGAAGCGGTGTGTCTGGGTTTGGACAGGGTGTCGATTTACTAAATATCAGTGTTGCAGATTTTAAGGTCGAAAAAAGGAAACCAGTTTTAGGGACCATGCGTGTACTCGGTCATGTCCGTTTTGTAATCGAATTGGATAAGTTCATAGTTTTCTCTGTAACACCAAATCGCGGTATCGTCCACAAATTGTGAATATGATAGATTGGCAGGAATGTTGCTGTAAAGATCGTTGATGATGATGTTAAATAATAGTGGTGAAATACAACTTCCCTGTGGGAATCCGTTTTGAAGAAAATGTGGATCGGAGATAGCTGACCGCCACCTGATGTGGAATGAACCAGATACAAAACCCACTAAGTGATGTGCTAAGTGTCCTTTTATGCCGAGTTTCGGAATTTTGAAGACTAATGTGGGTTTGAAAACCATATCGTATGCTTTGCGTATGTCAAAAGAATTTGTTTCCAGATGCCAGATCAGTCTTTTTACAGCAAAACGTTCAAAACGTTTTCCAATTCAACTGGTGAGAGCAATGGGTAGAAAATTGTTTGGGTCGCTGTGTTCTATGCCAGATTTTGGTATCGGAATGATGGTGGCCTCTTTCCAAGGTTCGGGAAATATATGACCTGACCATAATTAATTAAATGTTTGTAAGATGAAATATTTCGTGTGGTCGGGTAAATGTCTGAAAAGGGATTTGTGTAAAGTGTCTGGCACTACAGAAGTACTACCGACAGAGGAAATTGCAATTTCTAGTTCTAAAAGTTGAAAAGGAGCATTATATGTTTTAGTGTTGTCAGAATGGAATTGTGCTAAATCGGTGTGAAAAGTGTGTTGTGCATTTTGTAAGAATTCAGGTCTGTATTTGTAATACGAGCTATTTTGTGCCAGGGTATGCTATTGTGTTTGCTACTCATTTTTCGTCCGCAATGGTAATATTTTGAATTTTGAGGACCACGAGTGACTTGAATGTGTGCGTCCGGAACGTCGGCGGATTAACTGCCATATTGCATTAAGGGTGTTCTAAAAGTGAGTTGTTTTAAATAAGCTGACCATGAACGACGTCTGGCGTCGCGAATGAGGCGGCGTATCCTAGCTCGTTCATGGTTACGGATTATTATATTTTGTTGATCTGGGTGTTTTAAATAATTCTTAAATGATCTTTTTCTAACTGCGTTGGCTTGTAATATCTCGGATCTCCACCAAAGTATTGGCGTCGGTTTTGTGAAAGGTTTTGTGATTTGAATTGGTACAGATGCTGCTTCGAGAAGTGTATTTGTGATTAAGTTCATGCTTTGCACAGGGGAAATATCTGGGTTGTATTGTACACGTGAGTTCATGAAATTTGGTCCAGTCTGTTTTCGAAAGCTTGCAGCGTGGGATAAAACTGGGTGTAGGATCGGCCGCAGTTGAAAATGTAGGTGTTAATTTGATTGGATAATGATTACTATCGTGAATGTCAGTTCCCACCGTCCAATCAAAGTCGTTCGCCAGAGCCGGAGAACAAATTGTAAAATATATTGCAGATTCCGTGTTGTGTCCGAAATGACAAAAGTTGGCTCTCCGCCGTTAAGTAACACTAAATTGTGTCGGTCTAAAAGATGTTGAATAATGCGTACACGAGTGTCTGACTGTGTGCGCTTTTTATCCCACGCTTGACTGTGGGCGTTGAAATCACAAAGTAAAATTAAGGTTGTTTAACGTGCTATGAGGTTTTCTAATTGTGTCAATATGTTTGTGTTATCTGTAGATGGTGGAATATATAACTGACATACATCTATGTTACTACCACGAAAATGCACAGTACAAGCTATTACTTGTACTGGGGAATGAAGTGGAATTTGTGTATGTGTGTAGTTTTTTATGTAAAGGGCTCTACCACCACTGCGGTGTAGTCCAAGGACCTGGTCGTGACGATATAGCGAATAATTGAAAGCATTGAAATTATACTGATTGGTAGGCAAAACCCTGTTTCCTTGAGCGCTATGAGAATTGGAGTTAAGATGCTAAAAAAAAACTTTCATTTGGGCCCTTTGGAGATCAAGCTGCGACAATTCCATCGTAAAAGTGTACACATTGGAACTAAACCTTGCAATGCTTGTCTGTAGCTTTCGGTGCTTGTCGGAGCCAGGAGTGCAGTTCTGACGGACATGTGGTTTGGTTGCGGTAAGCGCCGGTGGAACCACCCAAGCCGTCCGGCCGACCGGTGATCTTGGAATGGCCATGACGGCCGGCCGCTATCGCGAGGGATGCACGCCGGCTGAGTTGAGCCGGTCTGGTCACGTGGCTGTCGGCCGGCGCTGGACGCGCCGGGCTTGGCCAGTGGCCCACCGAAGTGATACGCATTTATCATATAGATACGGATTTTTGCATGCAGCCGAATGGTTGCGGGGTCTAGCATTCCTTGTGGATATTGCCTGAGCGTGTGGAGCCGGAGTGGTCTTTGTGTTGGGAGCACTGGTGTTTTCTGTCGGTGTGGTCAGTGGTGTGAGTTTTTAAGTAGACCTATGCCGGGAATGATGTCGGTTTGCATGGAAGTAGAAGTGGTGTTGACGCGAGGGGTGGAGGAGCAATACTGGTCGCTTGTGCATACGTTTTGGTGGAGGGGGAAGTGACCTCTACAGACCGCCGGACCTGAGGGTAGGAAACCCTGGTTGTGTCCTTAACGGCACAAACCTCTTTTTCCTTGCGCCAGACCGGACATAGATTGGAAGTGGTGAGGTGGTCGGATGTGTGACAGTTGAGGCATTGGGCAGGCTTGGAGCATGTGAAGTCAGGATGAGGTGGTTCACCATACTTTGGGTAGTGGGCTATTTGGCGACAAATCTTACTGCCTTGCCCAAAGCGCTGGCAATCGAAACAGCGGAGAGGATTAGGGAAAAAGACACGGACTTGGTGACGAAGGTATGAGTGGTAAAATTAAAGGTAAGGACAAGGAGGCTCGTGTCGTTTCTGGCCGTCTTTAAAGGAAGTGATGCGGCGGACGTGGGTCACCACCTCCGGCCTGAGCTGCGCCTGAATATCATCCTCAGACGTAAAGCGGAACTCCGGCGCGAAGACGCGGAGCTCCCCTGGAGGTGCTACGGTTGGAATACAGAGTGACGGTGACGGATTTCCCACAAAATGTGGTGGTACGGAGGAGGGCTTTGGTCTGGGCTCGGGTTTCGGTCTTGATAACAAGGGTTTCGTTGGCTGGGGCTTCGATGTCGGGAATGTTCAAGAAGCAGATGGCCAGGAGTTGCTTGGATGCCCAGAAAACTTTAATACGGCGGAAAATTACGGATTCCTCGACAGGCTTCACAACTACAAACGAGCCAGCACCGCCGAGGTAAGGTTCGATGGGCTGGATAGGTTCAGGTGGAGAAGGTGTGGTTGGGTTCGGGCCTGGGTCAACGGGGTGGAAGGTGATGGTCTGGTCCGGATCGCGAAGAGGTCGTGGTCTTGGGACGAGCAGGGGTCGGCGAGGCACCAAGAGCGTCCATGACGACTTCGAGAGGACTGTTCTGGCGCGGATCATCAGCGGGTGTATCGAGAGGTGGGGCATCACTTGCATGGCCACCTTTCAACAAGAACGGTGCTGACCATCGCTTAGGTCGAGCGATGATCAGCAGGCGTGGTCAATGGATGGATTTCCGATTCGGAGTCGGGTAGCGAGCTGGGATCCGTATCCTTCTTGCGTTTCTTCGCGATCGTGGGAAAAAAACCTACCTTATGGAACCTGAATAAACAAGAACATAGAGAAATATAGGGGACGGAAGTACGACGAGAAATAAAAACGCGCGGGGTGACGGATGTCACCCCAGAAACGAACGAAAAGAGCGACGGGTGTCACACAACGAAAATAAAACATTAACTGCGGTAACGATAGTGCGAATACTCCTTAGTGCAAATACTCCTTGATGCGTGGCCCAACGCCAGCACAATAATCGTTTAGCCAGTGAGGCGTAGTGTCCGGAGCTTTACGATGACACTTCGCATCGCCCACGGTGGACCGAATGCACCGCCACGTGCCCCCTCGTCCGCTCTCCTGGATACGCCTCTACGCATCGTGGTGTCGCGTTGAATGGCAGATCGCACCTGTCTGTTGATCTTGCTGTAAACAGCAGAGCCGTGACCTGGGTAACGCAGCGCCTCCCGGCGGCGAGCCATGTCTCTGGTTCTGTCAGACAACGTTGGGGCGCTAGGGTTTCGAATGCGTAACGTCCTAACTAGGTCGGTCTGTGTCAGTCAATAATCGGTGAAAAGCAACATAGGGAAGCGTTCCACTGCAACGTGACCGTCTGCAAATAAAACACTTCACCAATCCACACATCAGGTTACGATGCGAAGCAGTTTGGTCAATCACCATGCACGTGTGCATTATGCAGCGCACCACCATACGTCAATCACCGTATGACACCATTCGTGTGTGCAGCCGCCAACCTGGGCTTGCTGAATCATTGCCGGACATTGCACAAATATGTAGTCGCTGAAAAAAATGAACAGCTGCTGGATCGTTACATACTGTCAGCCGCTGACACGGGCCTGCTGGGCCACTGTCGGCATGTGTACGCTTAGAGCCGCTAACGCTGGCCTGCTTGAGCCATTGCCGGCATATGTATGCGTCTAATTCATAAACTAAAGCAGCATGGGGTTGATGGAAAAGCTATAGGTTTGATTGAAGCATAGTTAATTGGATGGAAACAAAGGGTAGTATTAAATGGATGTAATCTGAATGGGAAGATGTTCTGAGTGGAGTGTCGCAGGGCTCAGTTCTATGTCCACTTCTCGTTATCGTCCTTGTGAACAACATTGAGGTAGAGCTTAGGAATAAGGTGTTCAAATTTGCTGATAACATCAAGCTGATAGGATTTGCAGTCGTGATCAGCCTAGTGTTATTCAACTGGACTTGGAGGACCTAAAAAGTGGACTGATCAATGGCAGATGCCTTTCAACTATGAAGACTGTAAGGTTACGCATCTCGTCTCTGTAGATACTTCAGATTTACAATGGGGATAAGGAATTCGATGTTACTGAAGAGGAAAGAGACTTAGATGTGTTAGTTTCAAACGACCTCAAAGCACAAAAACAACGTACGTCAGCTATGAACAGGGCAGTCAGAATGCAGGGAATAATTAAGATAAGTGTGAGGTGTAGGAGCTAGGAATTCATGACAAAACTGTACTTAGCCTATGTCAGATCCTCTTTGGAACATTCTGAACAGGCATGGAGGCTTTGCTTAGAAAGATATCTAGATTCGCTAGAAAGAGCGCAGAGCAAAACCACTGCACTCATCAATGGCCTAGATAACTTAGAATATGGATGAAGACTTATGACATTAGATATGTACTCACTCAAATACAGGAGATTGACATAAAGACATAAAGACATAAATGATTAGTGCAACTATGAGACACAAGGGCCTTTCTTGGTTGCACTCTGCACACTGAACCAGTTGCCCACCAAATCTGTCAATCAGCCCTCCCTGTAATACTGAAAAGCAAGCCCTCTATTCTTATAATCATTGTACTGACTCTAATTGCATCATTGACAATGCTTTCTGGCAGCTGGTTCCAGTGTTCTACTACCCTGTTGGTGAAGAAAGTCTGCCTTCACCTTGTTCTGT
Source organism: Imbricaverruca yamaguchii (assembly GCA_034440575.1). Taxonomy (NCBI): domain Eukaryota; kingdom Metazoa; phylum Arthropoda; class Thecostraca; family Neoverrucidae; genus Imbricaverruca; species Imbricaverruca yamaguchii. Next base: position 79,623 of record JAOTOL010000984.1, read on the forward strand.
TGTGGTTAACTTTAATTTATAATTTATGACCTCTAATTGCATCATTTCTGTTCAATTCAAACATTTCCCCAAGATATCCCCTCTCCAGACCATGGACAAATTTAAAGACCTCAATGAGATCTCCTCTCAGCCTTCTATATCTAAGTGCCTTCTAGCCTTCTATTTCCCTGATCAAATTGTTCTGTGGCGAAGTTAAAAAAGTCCAAGAGATTTGTGAGACACGATCGTCCTTTTCTAAACCCATGTTGAGTATCTTGAATCAATCTGCTACCTTCCAGATAACTAACTATTCTCTCCTTGATAATTGATTCGAGTACCTTGCAGACTAGGGATGTGAGACTTACTGGCCTATAGTTTTCAACTTTCCCTCTTTCTCCTTTCTTAAAAATAGGAACTACATTTGCCCTTTTCCAATCGGTTGGAATGTCATTTTGTGAAACTGATCTACAAAGTATTATACTAAGTGCATATGATTGAAGGACGATATGATTGAAATGTATAAAATCGTTAAAGGATGGTGGATAAACTCAATCTGAATGATGCCCTTCTATTTAGAGTATCGCATAGGGTCATAAATTGAGGTTAGACAAACCATGTATGACAATGAAGCGATAAGTTTTCAGTCAAAGGGTGGTTGATCGATGGAATAAGCTGTCTGCTGATGTTGTGGGGAGTCTCCCATTGAATGTATTTACAAATATGGTAGACACATTGTTTTAGCCTGGAAAATCTTGTATTGAGTTATAATTAGCGGTAGTTGGATTGAAATTTACGCCAGTAGGTGCACATTGCACATTGTCGTAGGTGTACATTACGCAGGCCCCTTGAAGCATGAATGGATGGAGTATGAAAATTATTGATGGGATACTCGATCTACACGCATGTTACGCGGGATCGAGGGCATAGGGCTAGATAGATAGGTAGATAGGTGTTTATAGGTATGTAGATATATATTGATGGTCATGCAGATGGGCATTGCTAGGTATGTAGGATGTTGGTGGATGGATTCATTGTAATTAAGGATTGGATATTGGTTAGGGTGCTAGATATATTTTTGTCCACTCTTATAGTACCTTCCCTTCCCAGGCTTGACCAAGATGGGAAAATGTGGCCATTATTAAAACTGAACAACTATGACTTCAAGACTTTATGACTATGTACGTGCACAGCCGCTGTCACGGACCTGGTGAGCCGCTGTCGACCTGTGTACGTGCACAGCCGCTGTCACGGACCTGGTGAGCCGCTGTCGACCTGTGTACGTGCACATCCACTGTCGACCTGTGTACGTGCACAGCCGCTGTCGACCTGTGTACGTGCACAGCCACTGTCGACCTGTGTACGTGCACAGCCGCTGAAATACGGCGACTCGTGCCGGGACTGTGGTGTCAATGCAAGGCGAACTACTGGTGCTTCCAGACGTGGCGGGTGGCATGTGTGCAGGGGTGGTGTTTCCAGACGTGGCGGGTGGCATGTGTGCAGGGGTGGTGTTTCCAGACGTGGCGGGTGGCATGTGTGCAGGGGTGGTGTTCCCAGACGTGGCGGGTGGCATGTGTGCAGGGGTGGTGTTTCCGGGCGTGGCGGGTGGCATGTGTGCAGGGGTGGTGTTTCCAGACGTGGCGGGTGGCATGTGTGCAGGGGTGGTGTTTCCAGACGTGGCGGGTGGCATGTGTGCAGGGGTGGTGTTTCCAGACGTGGCGGGTGGCATGTGTGCAGGGGTGGTGTTTCCGGGCGTGGCGGGTGGCATGTGTGCAGGGGTGGTGTTTCCAGACGTGGCGGGTGGCATGTGCAGGGGTTGTTTAGACGTGGCGGGTGGCATGTGTGCAGGGGTGGTGTTTCCAGACGTGGCGGGTGGCATGTGTGCAGGGGTGGTGTTTCCAGACGTGGCGGGTGGCATGTGTGCAGGGGTGGTGTTTCCGGGCGTGGCGGGTGGCATGTGTGCAGGGGTGGTGTTTCCGGGCGTGGCGGGTGGTATACGTGTGGACGTGGCCGGCAATGCCAGCAGGCTGCCGCCCGGTTTGTCTCGGCCGACACAACCGCAGCCTGACTACTCAAATCGCTGGAGGTGGCGTTTCGATGAGATAGGGTGCTGGTCAGTGGTGAGCAGCAGCGTGGCGTGCGCCGCAGCCAGCGGTACCTACTGGCAACACCAGAGTATGTGGAAACATATGTGGGCCGGCTATTATCACAGGGGATGACGTAGCCCTATGCAGTGTGCAGGGCACCCGTCTCACCACACAGACAATGAGAAATTGACACCAGCGGAATTTGGCATGCTTTGCCAGAATGCACGTGCATCCATCAGCTTCAAAAGGTAGATTTGAAACTTTAACTGTGCATATGCAGCTTCTCATATAATGAAAATACCACATCTGCCAATGGCATCGAAAAAAAAACACTTGCTTCCTTAGGTAATACAAAGACATAGGCGTAGGAACCGGTGGGGCCGCTGGGGCCATGGCCCCACCACTTTTTGACCTGGTGGGGCCAGCAATGTTAACTGGCCCCACCACTTTTTGAGCAATAACTACCAAAGATAAATAAGAAAACAACGTGATGTAAAGTAATTATTAGAACCATGAGAGAAACCATTAAAACAATCATATAGATGACTGGTACACATGGCGTGCCTTTTATTTACAGACCGGGGCTGCGGAGTCGGAGTCGACAAAATTATGTCGACTCCGACTCCGCCTGACACGGGCTGGTGACATTAGCTTGCTAACCAATGTTCGCCGTTTTCCGGTGCAAACCTATGTTAATTCGAGCGTACTAGCAACATCTCCAGAAACGGAGGATCAACCGTTGCTATAAGCACGTTTTCCCGCGTCTTCCTGCGCGAGAAAAAGCCGGCAGAGCATTTATCCGTCGCCGGCATTGCATTCAATTATCGATGCAGAAAATTAAGTTCGGTCTGTTATATTTATGAGTTTGTGATACTGGCTTTTACTGGCCAAGTCGGAGTCGATCCCGGAGTCGGAGTCGACTCCGGGGGGTCGGAGTCGGAGTCACCCAGAAACCCATCGACTCCGCAGCCCTGTTACAGACTAGCAGTTTAGTCACTTACGTCTATTGCTAGCTTGATTTGGCGCACAAGAGACATTTCTGACAACTAGCCCAAACCCGATTTATAAATGTGCATGAAGGCACCTTGGCCCAAGCCGCCCGCCCCAAATTGATGCTGGATGCAGGTTTCTTGACTCAATAGTGGAAGCAACACTAGCGGATCCATGGGGGCATTAGGGGCAAATGCCCCCCAAAACCAAAATGGCCGATATTTCGTAAAAACCATGTTTTTCGCGATTTTTCCGGAAATGCCCCCCCCCCCCTCCCCAAACCGATAAAAATATCCGTCCTGCATCCGCCAGTGGGAAACAACTGGTAATTAATGTATGCATGGCTATTTGAAGTTGTCAATGATAAGATAATATGAATGCTAATTCTAACGATGACCCTTGATACCATATTTGCCATTTGTCATGAAAGATCAGTGCTGGGCACGCGATCGAAAATAGGTGGTCCGCGATTGGTATTCCGCTATCGAAAATTTGGCGTTCCGCGATCGCGGAATATTGATTTAATTTTCAATTAAAATTCCGCGATCGTTAATTCCGCCATCGGTAATCGCTAGCGAAGTTTTTCAGCACCCAAAAACACCCCAGCGAAGTTTTACCGCTTATTCGCGCATTTCTTCAAAGAAATGAAGTCAATAAGCGGTAAAGCGGTAGCGCGGGACAATTTTTGTCTTTTCTAGCTTTACATTTTGGATCGCGGACTAAAAATCGCGGAATTTAAGGAGGAAAAAATCCGCGATCGCGATCGCGGAATTTATTCAAATTTAATAAATTTCTGCGATCGATTTTTGGTAGTCCGCGATCGCGGAATCGCGAAGTATAATTCCGCGATGCCCAGCACTGTGAAAGAGTATCTTTTACCTTGCCTCGCGTTTCAGGCCGGGAGAAGACATGGTTATTGTCATGATTGGGACGAGTGGTGGGGTCACGACCCATCTGCCACTTACTCCCTTGGTGACCATGGGCGTAGCAATGTGCCGAAAAGTGGGGGGAGGGCGAAGAAAACTTTGGTCCTGTATTATATAAATAAATAAAAATCCACACCATCCTGATAAAATTTATCAACGGATTTGGGCTCCTTATGATTTGGTCTTTCTCCTCAGATATAAAACTTCTATGTAGCAAAATATTTGGCAAAATTAAGGAATTGTTTCGACTGAAAAGTGGGGGACATGGCCCCCTGCCCCCCCCCTGTTCCTACGCCTATGCCATGGTCTGTGTGAATGAGGACTGTTCATATTTGTACTATTGTGATCTTAGCAATAAATACGTCTAGTTGCAGATCCAGGAAATGTGAATTGGGACCTTAGATATTCCTCAGACATGTGCACCAATGTGCCACTGCCTACTTTCCACTTTTAACTTTGGTCTATAGAATGGCACATGCTAGACCACCAGACATCTTTTGTTGGTGAAGTAGAAAAGTTCTGCTTTATCAACAATCTATGGATGAATATGGACCCAGTTCTAAACTTGATAAATGATGAGTTTACCAATAGGTGTATCTAGCTAACATCCTTCTTCCAATGCCATGAGAGGATGAACTTCCTCGGACATGAGGGGCCACCTCTGACAAATGTGTGACAAAGTTGTTATGTCCTGGTGCTGGTATGCATTTTGTACTCATTTGGGTGATGATTCCTTTCACAACACCTACATTCCACAACTTTTGTGTGTAATGCGGGTTCCATATTTGAGGCAAGTTCACGGTGCTTTTCACCGAATTTCAGTCGTTTCATTAAAAAAAAAAACACACATGTCAATTTTAACCGGGGAGGTCATGTCATCTCTCTTGAAACCTGAAATCCCATCAGCTACGTAATACTTAGCTGGAAATCGCATCTACCATCCCCCTCCCACATGGTATGAAAAAAAAACGAAAAAAAACTCTAGCCGGAGGGGTAATTTCCGGCTACCGGAAGGCAAAATTTCGGCTACCAGAAGGTGTTTTACACTCACACGGCCTAACCGGAAGGCGATAATAACAAACAAAAAACCGCACATAACGGTATATGTGCGGCCCCAGTCACTAGTTTGGCTTTTTCTCCTACCGCGCCCTCCCCCGGTTGACGACACTCGTCCGGGAAATTTGCCCCTCTTGGACAAAATCCGTGGCGTCGCCACTGCACCAGTCACCACTTTCTAACACATGAGGGAGCATCAAGCAATTTGACTAATCTAGCTTCAGATATTTGTTTTATACATACAGTTTTACTCACCATTGAGCAACTGTCTACCCCACCCAATGCCATTTTTATTTGTGTTGTATAAATGTAATAATACCATAAGGTGGCGGATGCTGGCAGGTATCCTAAGGGTTCCTCTTCATTTCCAGAAATCGTGTTTTACAACAAACAAAAAAAACTATTCCATGACCAACTGCTTCACCATCCTGTACCTCTGGTTGTGCTAGAGGCTCTGAAGATGGACATACGAGGTTTCTTCGCGAAAAAGGTAAGTAAGGGTGGATGTAATTATGCATCAACAAACAGTTGATCGCGCTACTTACCTATGCAGCTAAATGAAAAACTACGTTTTTCCATTAGGCACTTTATGCCATGCCAACATTCACTCTTCACTGTTGCTATGCTGAACGATATGCCTGTATATACCTGTAGCGATGTATGTGTATACCGATATACCTGTTACCTGTTTCGTCACTTCGAATAATACTAATAATAATAGCAATAATAATAATTAGCATAATTTCTCCAAATTCATAATTAGTGGCATCGTAGATTGAATTAAAGTTAGGACATCACCACTATGTGAACATGTTGGTCGGAGCGCTTTCGATCCGTATTACGAATCGTCATCGGCAACACTCGGTACGGATTCACTCAGTGGTGATGCCCTAATTTTAATTGAATTATCATAATATTGTCAACTGCAGTTGCTTCATAGAAGTCCCTTCATTGATGGATATTTATCGCATGCTGCTATTCACAGTCCACCCTGGATAATCCATCCGCTCCTGCGCCTACACCTGCACCGTCTGCTCCTGCGTGTTTGCCTACGCCAACGCATCCTGTGCCAGAACCCACGTCTCCTTCTGCGCCAGCATCCGCTTCTTCAAGCAGCCCCTCTGACCTGCATACTGATGCTGAGGGAAAGATAGAGCTTGTCTTCGGCAAATCGGCAAACAGTGGGATATCGCCGGCAACTGCAGGTAATGTGAACAACTCCTTGCCGGTTTGATATGCATACCTACTTTTAATTTCTGTTTTGGTGACTTAACCCTATCACTGGCAACCCTTACGAGGTTCAGTTTCTGGCGGGGGGCCTATTCGGCCCCCCCTAAGATCTGGCGATCTATGCTTCCTAGCGCAAATCCGAAAATGGCGTTGGATAGCTCGTACCGTGAACTCTAGAAAGTATTTCGGTAATTTTGTACCTCAGGTCAATGGTTTGACCTCCAGAGGTCATCGACCATACAGAGGTTACGCGAAGTGTTTCGCCAATAACTTTTCACCTAATTCAGATAGAGACTTAAACTCAACGTCATCGTGTTCGCCTTGTTAAGAAGGTTCGAATGATATCTAGTCTACCCTAGCCAGGTCAATTTTGACTGTTGAGCTTAGGTCACGTGACCTACGATGACCTAAAGTCACCGAAAGGGGTCAAGCTGCATATCATATGAAAGCTGGTGATACAACAAACACAATGGCGTTGAGTTTGACGCTCTAGCTCAATGTGGCGGAGAGCAGTGGTCCAAAAACGGTTTTTGAGCCCTGGTGACCTCGGATGACCTCAGAAAGGGAAACCGTCAAATTTTACCCCGGGAATCTGTGAAAAGGTGGGAGTGAACATGATTCTGAAAGTTGTGAGCCGTTTTGATCATATTTGTGGCTTTGGCAGTGTCATTTTTATTTTTCCCATGTTATTCCAACTGGAGAGGTCACCTCGTCACCTGACGTCAGGTCAACGCTAGAGAAAAAACCGAACTATATGTTATACATCTCTGTAGGGCCATGAAGTGTGATAATTTTTAAATTGACCGATGTAAAAGTGTGGGTGCGATGGGGCTCCAAAGTTGAAATGAGGTGACCTCAGTTGGCCTGATCTGGTGACCTGACCTGACGTGATCCGGGGTTAAAATTTTGACACAACATGTCAAAAGGACCAATAAAGAAAGTCAGAAGGTTTCAGGTCTTTATCGCCAGCCGTTCCGGAGAAACTAGCAAAAAACGTGAGGGAGGCCTTAAAGGCCCCCCGCCAGCAGTAATAGGCTTAATGTGTTTCTGAATTCCATTACACCGAATGTAAATGTCTAATGTGCTATATCATCCAAAGTGAGGCAGTTAATTAATTTGGTCAAATCCGATATTGCTTATTTTACTGCACATACCCCACTTATATGTTATTCGTAACAAGTACCAACACAAATGTCAGACATTGCGATTAAGAGAGGTCTGTAGTAGTGTACATTTATCGTTCCTTAGGGGTTTAAACGTACATAAATGAAATAATGGGGTTTGCAGCTGATTGACTTGTGTAAGATCCTAGAAATGACATTAAGTTCATAACCTATTCTGCTTAAAGTTATCTAATCAGCCAGTGAAGCAAAGAAGCAATGGCCTTATAATGAAAGTAGTGTATCTGCACAGGTGGTATAGCTAACTGATTTTTGGTTGTGTTGAGGACTTGAGGTCAATACAGGGGCGCAGCCAGGGGAGGGGGCAATTGCCCCCCCCTCCGTTACGACCGATGTTTTTCTTATTTTTTTTAACATTGGAACTGCCCATCAGCAACAGTCTACCCCTCCCTTTAGCATTACCTTGCTCCCCCCCTTGGGACAGTCCTGGCTGCGCCCCTGGGTCAATATCTCCATGAACATGAGAAGCATTACTTGTGGCACCTTTTTATAAATGAAGGTAATTCACACCTGCAAAGTGGTGCAATAAGACAGCTGTTTCAAACAATATAAATGAATTGCAGGTAAAACAATCGACAGAACAACCCAGTGAAAAACATGTTGTGCATAAAAATATAATTGCTGTTGTTACCATCACACAGTCAATGATCACAGCTGCTGGAATACCAAGACTCGCAATTTTTGTGTGAAAATAACGAGATAAATAATTGGTAATTAGTCGTATTTCCTGTTTTCAGTTCCACCATGCTCATCGCCTTGCTGTTCCACGGTCCATCCCCACCAACCGACCGACACTGCCACGCTCTCAAAGACTGCACGCGATCAGGGCGGACGAACGCGATCATTTTGTCCCGAATGGTACAATAATTATGCGTGGCTAAGCCTCTGCTTAGAGTCTGGAAAGGTTTTCTGTCATGTATGCCGGAGGCAGCACAAGCTCGGAAAGCTAACGATGAGCAAAAACAAAGAGGCTGCGTATGTGGAAGATGGCTTCAACAATTGGAAGAAGGCGCAAGAGAGTTTCAAAACGCATGAAAACTCAATGTGTCACCATGAGGCATGCACGAAAGAACTGAAAGAGAAACAGCAGACCATCTCTGCGCTTCTGTCTCAGCAGACCAGCGAGGAGCAGTCCCGGCGCAGAAAATGCCTGAAAAAGGTCATCGAGACTCTGGTATACTTGTTGCGACAAAACATTCCCATAAGGGGGAAACACGAAATGGACGGGAACCTCAGCCAACTCCTCCTCATCAGAAAGAAGGACGTGCCAGAGCTCAACAACTGGAATCACTACCTGTCTCCCGTGATCCAGAACGAGCTGATTCGTTCGATCGGCACGACACTTCTGCGCAACATGCTGAAAGACATCCGAGAGGCAAAGTTCTTTGCTATTCTAGCAGACGAGGCCACTGACTTGTCACTCAAACAGCAGGTCAGCCTCTCCATACGTTGGGTGGACGCCAATCTGGAGATCAACGAGGATCCCGTGGAACTGATTCACACCGAGGTAACCACCGGTGAAGTACTTGCGGACACGCTTAAGGACGCACTAGTGCGTATGGAGCTGCCGCTGAGTCGCTGTCGCGGACAAGCCTACGATGGGGCTGCAAATATGCAGGGGCGAGTGAAAGGAGTGGCGGCGAGGATCAGCGAAGAGTGTCCATCAGCCCTGCATGTCCATTGTCTGGCACACTGTACACATCTGGCGTTGCAGGAGGCAGCCAGGAAAAACAAGATGATTCGAAATGCCCTGGATATTACCAACGAGCTGACATCCTTTGTCAGAAACTCGCCGAAGACGGCCGCAGCACTCCGACGCGCGACGCTGTCCGCAGAGTCAGCTGGCGGCACTCTGCGGCCGTTGTGCCCCACGCGATGGACCTGCCGTACCGCGTCGCTGCGAAGCGTAGTGGATAACTACGAGCACGTGATGAGCACCCTGGAGGAAGTCAGTGCTGAGGCAAGTGACGATCATGGTCGAAAAGCAGGAGGAATGCTGGCGCTCATGGAGCAGTTCGATACGTTTATCGGGCTGCTCATTGCGATCGAGGTATTCTCTCTAGCAGAGGACCTGTCGCGTGGCCTCCAGTCAGCGACAGCGACAGTGGGAAACACACAGGATGCGGTGAAACGTGTGTGCGAGCGCTATGAGGGGATGCGCTCAACTGAGTCTTTCGACAGGATGTTCGAGAGAGCTGAAAGGTTGGCAGCGGCAGCATGTGTGGATGGTCCCAAACTGCCTCGAAAGCGGAAAGTTCCCATGCGACTGGACGGCGGTGGACAGTACCACGACTCCACCGTGAAAGACCTACATCGACGCCAATTCTTCGAGATATTGGACACACTGACCACTCAGCTCAAGGAAAGGTTCCTGCAACCGACGTTCCAGAAAGTGCGCGAGGTGGAGCGACTGTTGGAGGATGCGAGTGCGGGAAGGCACTTCACCGTCCCCGTCGCCGTAAAGGATCTGTATGGCGGCGATCTGGACCTTGCACGATTGGAAGTGCAGCTGCAAATGCTACCTGATGTGGTTGGGGACGGAGGAAAGAGCGTGCACCAAGTGATTCAGGCTCTCGTGGGGGCAAAGCAGTCGGGTGGTAGTGTTCAGTAACATGATGAGCGAAGTGCTGACGCTGGTAAGGCTGTACCTTACTGTACCAGTAACAACGGCCACGGCAGAGCGCTCTTTCTCCTGTCTCCGACGCATCAAGTCGTATCTCCGCTCTACCATGGGTCAGGCCCGACTTAACGCTGCGATGGTGTGCACTGTGCACCGTCAGCGCGTCGACGAGCTGGATGTGGATGCCATTGCCTCGGAGTTCTTCGCAGCAAATGATCGGCGTCGCTCGTTCTTCGGCGTGTAATCCAGGTTGGACATCACTGTGGCACTCTGTCTGCGAGATATACCCTGCGACTATTCCGAAATGCTAAGCAATGCTTGCTAAACCTGGTACGGAGTGTATGTTGTGCTAGGATGGAGCTTAAGTCCTGTACTGCTTGTTTCCGTGGTCGTGGCTCGTTTATTCGTAAAATCCCTGGTGCCCCGGCACTCAATCTTCGTGTTTGGGGCCTCGAATCGCCAGGGATAGATACTCTTTAGTTGCGATGGAAATATCAATCTTAATGAAAATGGCATGATTGACAACTAAAAAAGTACATGCCTGTAATTTTGAAAGGAAATTGGGATGAAGTAATAAATGTGTAATGGTACTGCTCCATTTGATTTTGTGGTTAAACCCAGAGACGGAGTTATTGAGGTGGAGGTACAGGGGTAAAAAATAAGGTGGTCGCCGACCACACTTCCTCGGTGGTCTCCCTACATGGGGTATTGAACGTTGGAGATATTGATTTTGGGACTCCGGACATCGGTTATCTTTTGGTTAATCCTCGGCAAATAAAACGGTACATAGCATAGCATTCCCTCGCTTCCTTCGTATATTCTAGATAGTCGACTATTTACTTACATTCTATTTACCTGCAGGGCTCCTAAGGATAAGGTGCATGTTCCTAATAATTATACCTATGCAAATGTATCCGTTTTTGCATAGGCGCAGGAACCGGTGGGGCCACTGGGGTCATGGCCCCACCACTTTTCATTCTAAATAATTCCTAAATTTGCCAAATAAATTAATATTTGGAAGTTTTATATCTGGAGAGGAAGACCAAAGCACAAGGAGCTCAAATCCGTTGTGAAATTTTATCAAGAGGGTCTGGATTTTTGATAACATGGGGCCAAAGTTTTCTTGGCCCCACCACTTTTCCGCGAACATGCGTTTTTGCCACATGAGGCTGGCCCCACCACTTTTCAAAACGTTTCTACGCCCATGTACAAAGATGAATATGATTTGTATTTGTTCTAATGTCAATATCCGCACCTCGTGCTAAGCATTTTAGAAAGCATCCCGATTCCCATACAAATAATTACTGCAATAATCATTACGGACACCTTGCTGTTAATCATCCAAGTCAACAGGAAGACGGAACACTAAGGCGTGGTCGGCGGGTTTTACCTTATATTGTGGTCAATGATCACTGTAGGACTGTGTGTATTTAACAATTTGTCCACTGGATATATTTTTTCCATAATCTTTAGCTGAGGAAAAGTGACATCTGCTAGAGGTATGTTACGTTAAAGAAAGAGCTACTTTAATCCGGCTTGTGTGACATCCTGATTGTATCAAATAAGAAAGACAGGAAAGATGAGACGCCAGCAAGCTAGGGACGTGGCGTAAGGGCCAATACATACATACATGGGTGAAACACATATACATACATACATACACGACACTTGGAAGGACACTTGGAGGGTGGGCAGCATCGCAACCTCCGGAGAGACTCCACTACCCACCTGCGATCTGAAAGACGAAGCGGAGGCCTCACGCCCAGGGCGAGTCGTGGGCGTGGGGCCCGACCTTGTATGTGTGTACTAGAGGAAAAGGGCACGTGCAACGCATGAAAAGGGAGCTTTCACTTTAAAATAACCCACCTTATCATTTTCAAGGGGCATTTGCACAATATTTCACAACAATATCTGACTACGACATTTCATTGTCAAGATGTATCGGTGTAGTTATATGGGCATGGCCACGTGCGCCGCATGACATAATATTATAGCATGACCTTGTGTTGGCTGTATGTGCATGTAAATTGCGTTATAAAGTGCTCTTATCGCATGCTTTCAAAACATCATTCATCCCTGGCTGTCTGGACTTCCATGTTGGTGAAACGTGTAAATAGACAACACAAAGCTGAATATAATACTGAATCAGATTCGTAATCTCGAGTGCCACAAAACTTATGCACGAGCTATAAATATGAATATAGCCAAGGTAGGGGGTAGGCGAAAAGTTTGACGAGGATACATTGATTATAGGATTGGAACTTCAGTAAATTATTTAAATTAAATTCGTTAAATTCGTAGTTGAGTGGGGTCATCAATGCCGTTCAAGGAGATGCTGGGCAGATCAGCAGGCTGCGCGCTGAAATCCAGCAGCAACAGAGCTAAACGGGGTACTAAGTAGGACAGAACATAATGAGTAAAAATCACTTGGTAGGGCAAGGCATTAAGGAAGACAGAACACTAGACGGATCAGAGGTCACAGTGATAGATTACACTCGGTATGACAAGTACAACGGCTTTAAGGAGGGTAGGTAACCCAGAAGGGCACTAATTAGGGCAGGGCATTGAGGACAAAGAACTGGACGGCGCACTTACGTGGATACTAAACGGGTTATGGTACTCACAGGGATACTAAAACTGATGGGGCGCCAAGGAGAGAACCCAGGAGGACAGTGCAAAAAAAGGGGTAGGGTACTGAGGTATGTAGATTATTGAGGATGGTAGGACACAGCGGAAGGGAAGGCACTTGATAGAGAAGAGTACCATGGAAAGGAGGGCATTGCATTATGTAAAGCAGGAAATTATGGACAGGGCACTAAATAGGGAAGGGTACTTGGCTAGATAGGGCACTCACGGGTACCAAAGAGGGTAGAGCACCAAAGGAGGCATGGCACTGATGAGTGCTGGGTACTAAGAAGAGCGGGCACTTAGGACAAGGCAATAGGGAGAGTGGGACACTAAGGATATAACAATCAGTAGGGTGAACAGTAAAGAGAGGCCAGCACACTAGACAGGGCAAAGACATTCGCAATATGTGGCTGGTATAAGGCAGAACACTCAGTTTGGCACTTGGGATGGCACAAAGGATGGCAGGACACTCTCGAGAGCTTTATTATGAAGGCAGTGCATCGAACTGGGTAGGGCATTCAAGAGAGCGGGGCACATAGAATGAAAAACAGCAGGACACTCAATATGGCACTCAGGAGGGCACTAAAGATGGCAGGGCATTCAGGACAGTGAAGAGGGCATAACCCTACACGGTCGGATAATTTATTATGACATTTTTGGAACGCTAAAGAGGATAGGACACTTCGAAGAGCACTCGGGTAAGGCATTCATGAGGGCAGGGCACTAAAGGAAGTCACTAAGGCCAGCAGAGCATTCAGGAGTGTAGGACCTTTATAAAGCAGGACACCAATTAGCTGTAAGGGCTCACATAGAATAAGGACAGGACTCTCAGAGAAGGGCACTTGGCTGGGTACGACATAAATATAGGTAATATGACGCTCGGGAGGGCATAAAGGAGGGCAGCACACTGATAATTCAGGGAACTAAGTAGGGCAGTACATTGACAATGCAGGATGTGATCATAAAGAGCACCGGACATTAAGGAAAGCGGCTATTTAGGACAGGATAATAAGTAGGGTAGGGCATTATAAGGAGGACAGTGTACGAAGGAGAACACCCAAGAGGGTCGTGCACGCAGCAGAACCGTTGCAGTGTATGCACCTATAAGGTGCATCTACTTCATTGGTCATACAGCGAGGGTAGAGCACTGAAGGGGATAGAACGCTAAGTTGGGTATGGCATTCAGGACAGGGTACGGTGAAGGGCCGGGCACTAAGTAGGGCAGATCACTTGGGAAATGATGGCAGGGCACTCAGGAAGGACAGGACACTAACCAGGACACGGCCCTGGGAAGGACAGGGTGCTAAGTTGGGCTGGAGCAGGGCAGCAAACAGGGCAGAGAGCTAATAAGGACAGGGGACCCAGAAAGGCAGAGGGCTCGGAGGGCACCAAAGAGGGCAGCACTAAGGAAGGCAGCACCACTAAACCAGGAGGGAGCAATGACCTGGCAGGTGCACTACGACTGCATGCCATGGCAATAACAATCAAGAAGTCACCCTATACGGGAAGCAAAGGAAGTTCTACCCAGTGGATCAAAAGTCATAAGGCTGAGTTTCACAATTACTGTCGCTATCTTGGCTCCATCTTCGCTTTAAAACATTTGTTGGTGCAAAGGCCAGTCTGGACAGAATGTCCAGTGTTTGTATTAATTTTGGGGATATCCTACCTACCTTCGTACATTGGCTAGTCAAATTCGTTCAAACAAATGTGTGATAGCGTCTGAAATTTTCCATATGTGGGCCGACGAATGAAATATTTGTCCTCCGGGGAGTCGTGTGGGCACGCCCATGTATAGTCAGCAGCTGTCAGATGCGATGAACTAAGTCACTGCGGAAAATCGATCGGACTCGTGATTCCGCAGCAGGTTCCGCTTCGCGTGCGATGTGTGCCTGAGTTGGATATGCAGTACGTCTTGACAACACAGCCAGCTGAAGCGACGCAGTAGGTGGGTACACACCAGGTCAACACGGAGCGGCGCAGTCGGTGGGTACACACTGGGTCGAGGGGCTCGCCTGCCGAAAAATGATGGGTCGGTGGGACTTTCGTCCATATGTGTACCTGTCCGCTCAGCACTCAACTCTTCGGGAGCCAACCAGCAACGGCAGGTTGTGCCCACCGACACACCTAACACCCGTGAGGACGGCCGTCGGTTCACGCGGTCTGTTGGTGGGCACAATCGGTTTTCGACAAGGTCGCCCCACGTTTTCCGTAAGCGAACACTGGTCAGTTCCAACTCTGTTGAAAGAAGCGGTTTTTGTTGTACGGCTTGGGCAATTCCGATCGTGTCGCTTAAATACATCAAAGATGAAGTATTTCAGCTGAGCGCCACATCGTTCAACGTGGTTCGGAATGAGCTGTGACACTTACACGACGCCCTGCCTGATGAGTTTTGCATAGGCTAGATTTTCTTGAAACCTTGCGGTGTTGCGCAATTGGAACCGGTCAGGATAAATTATAAAGTTGTTCAAACTCCGGAGTGGACTAACGGATTTTGTGGGCGAATGGCCTAACGACCTGACCTTTCATCGGGCAGCAATGTTTTACAACTGGTGAGGTCGTAGCCATGTGCCTTTAAGACCATTTTTTTTTTGAAAATACCCATGGCCAGGGGCCTACGACAGAGATAGTTTTGATGATCAATACCTACGGATGCACTCTGTATAACTTCTCCGGACTGATCGGAACTGTGCCTCGCACCAAGCATCTCCCCTTGGAATGCTAATGTTTGTATTACCCTACCCTAAAATTGTCGAGGTTTGTCGGTAAATCCTTTCCCTTCTCTCCCTTTCCTTCCATTCATGATGTTTTTCTTCCAGGATACCTCTCGAACCGCGCGACGGGGTCGTAACTTGGGTCTACCTCCTCAAATATGTATATATATATATATATATATATATATATATATATATATATATATATATATATATATATATATATATATCAAGACATAACATTATTACTTAGTTCATCACAGATCCATAACCTAATAAACCTAGTGTGACCTGCGTTGGCCTTGTAATGGCTTATTGCGGTAAATTATCGTGGTAAATACAGGGCAATTTTGGGTAATGAATTCGATCTCAGCGCTATGCTTTGCCAGACGATTCCAAAATTACAGAAATGCGAGATAGGTCATTTAGGTCAATGACCCTAGCGAACCGGTGCAGCAAATGATAGCCGTTTTGTACGAACTTGACTTTCAGGATAACTTTGGCTGTGATGATTTAACACGCGCCCTGGAGGGCTTCTGAAAATTACGCGCACTGGAGGAGGGCGGTTCCCGCCCCCTAAGATCTCGGCTCCTATTATGGCTAAAGCAACGACATTTACAGGGTGGGCGGGTACGGTAGCGATCTCTATTGTGTGCAAATTGAATGACCTTAGGTCAAAGTGTTCCAGGTCAAATCAGGTAAAAATAGCAAAATTTCATGGTTTTGCGTGGCTTGGCTTGTCATTGTTATGGATCGCTGTGCTTGTGCTTAAATGCTCCAAAATTGGCATTAATGATGTTTTGGATATTACTAATGATGCAATTCAGATGTCAGATCCGTCATTTGACCTCAGGTCACCTACATAAGAGCACTTTATCAGGTATTTACCTGCTCCAGTTACCGGAACCGGGCTGCCCACCCGACTGCTCCGTCGGGCGGCTCGGCACAATCGGCTTCGCAAAGAAAGCATTGAAATACATGAATGAAGTATGCAAACGCTTAGGCACTCAATGACAAACAGTAGATTTCCGGATGTATAGGGAGCAACATGCAAAGTGACATCAATCGCATGACAGTCATTTGTATTTATGACAACATTCCAGTTGGCCAAGTTTGGTTCCATTATCCTGTCATGAACTTGACTTGACTTGACCTCGGCGACCTAACATGACTTTTGAATTATATAGCATAACAGCATGCACCAAACAAGTCGCTATTGTTGTCAAGATCATTTCGCTTTTGTGAATATACGGGAAGCGCATCAGCGCCAATTTTTGTGGTCTGGCGCTGCAAATTTCTTTATTTAACGGGCCCTAACTTTAAAAATTGTCTCCGAATTTCATTTTTCTTGTTTTAAGCAATGAGCCGGTCATTTCTCAGCAGGTACGGAAAAAATGGCGCATATCGGCGGGTACAATATGGAGTTAGGTACGAAAAATCTGGGGGGGGGGGGGGTGGATTTCCCCCTTCCCTCCAGGACGTATGTTAACCTGTCATGAACTTGACCTGACTTGACCTCGATAATCTGACATGACTTTGAAACAACATAGCGTACGAATATCCATCATTCAAATCGCTAGTGTTGTCATGAACACTTCCTTTTTGCCAATATACGGGAAGCGCATCGGCGCCGATATTTGTGGTCTGGCGCTGATAAATTTTGTTACTTTAACGATCCCCAACTCGAAAAAAATTTCGGTCCATTTTCGTTTTTCTTACTAAATCAAAGGGGCCAAATGTGTACACAAACAATGGCGTATATCGGTCGGTAAAATCTGGAGTAATCTGCGAAAAATCGGAGGGGTGGTCGGACTTCGTCCCCCCATCCAGGGCGCGTGTTAAACTCCTGAAACTCCTCGCGCATATATATATATATATATATATATATATATAATATCACATCACATTGCAAGGAAGCGTGATACTTTGCTTCTAAGCCTAAAGACTGGCACCTCTATGCTATATACTCACAGGCTAGGCACATCCAAGCTGATTGGGCGAGCCTCCCGCCACGAGGAAGCATGGGCGGCAGAGAGCAAGTGAAATCCAACTGGACAAAAAATGGTCCGAGGAAGCCGCACTGTTCACATCACTACTACTGGAGAACAACCCGGCACTCGCCAGTCTGCCCACGTCCGGGTATTTCCCAGCAGTCCTGAGTCGGCCTGGAGGGCATGCTCTCCACCGTCAGCCCAGTCCGGCTGGCCGCCATTGGCTGGATCCCATCGACACTGCTCGGTGACCACGTGACGTCGCAGAGCAGTGTATCCAGGAACTGAGCGTAGGTCTGTCCTCCGCGGCCGTGCGCCACGGAACACACCCAATTCGTGGTCCGATATTTCCAGCAAGTCGGTGCCATTTTCACCCTAAAGGCCCTATCGCTAGGGGCCACACTCCATGGCGGTGGAGGTGCGCGCCTAGGTGAAGTCTCCACTGCCTTCACGGTGTGGTCGCGGCTCACGGGTGCACTGTAGTACTGGGGTGACCCCTGTTTGCATTTTGGTTTCAGATCTTCGATTTCCGGGCAGCATTCGATGTTTTTTTTCACGCTAAGTTCTAATATACCATTTATTCCTCAAAAATACCATTTTCTTTGCCTGGCCATCCGCCTTAGTCATCCAGGTTCGCCAAATTATTCACTTTCATTTTCGCATTATCAGTTTCATCGAGGGCGGTATTCCTTCATAAACACCCATATCATATGTCCGTACATTGGTGCTACAGATATGTACCGCTTTTGGAGTAGATCATCCCCGTCGTTTTGCCACAGCACATCGATGTATAGCAGGTCAAAATGAGCATGTCTCGATGCAAAAAGTCTTAGACGAACTTGTGAAGTGGTCTGAATAATGGCAAATGAAATTTAATTTCGATAAGTGCAAAATCATGCATGTAGGTAAGCAGCGTATGAAGGCTCCATACTTGATGGGTGGCCAAGTGCTATCAGATACTCTACAGGAGAAGGATTTAGGTGCTATTCTACACACAAAATTGGGGGCATCAGAACAGACTAAGGAAGCCAGAAGAAGGCACTGAGAATACTTGGGGCAATAAATATGAATGTATCATGCAGAAGTGAGGAAGTCATGAGGAAGCTTTACTGTGCATATGCCAGGCCACATTTGGAATACTGCATCCGAGCTTGGTCTCCCAGCTATGAAAAAGATTGTTGGCTTTTAGAGAGAGGACAAGAGGGCTACAAAAATGGTTAATTGTATAAGCAACCTGGCATATGAGGAAAGATTGAAGAAATTAAATATGTTTTCACCTAGATATAGAAGGCTGAGAGGAGATCTCATCGAGGTCTTTAAATTTGTCCATGGTCTGGAGAGGGGATATCTTGGGAAAATGTTTGAATTTAATAGAAATGATGCAATTAGAGGTCATCAATCCAAAATTAAAGTTAACCACAACAGAACAAGGTTAAGACAGTCTTTCTTCACCAACAGGGTAGTAGAACACTGTAATCAACTGCCAGAACCCATTGTAAGTAGCAGCACATTGAACGTCTTTAAAAACAGCATAGACAATCATTATAAAAATAGAGGGCTTCCTGTTCAGTATTACGGGGAGGGCTGATCGACGGATTTGGTGGGCAACTGGTTCAGTGTACAGAGTGCAACCAAGAAGGGCGCTTGTGGCTCATAGATGCACTAATCTTTTATGTCTTTATGTCTTCATGTATGCAGATAATTGATCGGTAGTTCATAAGCCAGTTTATAGGTGGCAAGACCTACACGCCGCAGTGAACAGAGCATTCGGCAATGCTTAGCAGCGTTTATGCAGCCAGATACTGATGCAGGTAGGTATTTTGAAATGGAGGATAAGTGGATTCGCTGTATGGGCGATTACTTGTAAGAAGCGTACAGAGAATGCAGTACTAGCATTAAAGCCATCTGTCGTTGGTTGGTTGGTTATTTGAGTTTTAGGGCGCATCGACCAGGTTTGGTCATTTAGCACCCAAAAGGTATCTGTCAGTCGGTGTCTACGTATTTGCGTTTACTCAATGTTCTGGGTGAATTAATCCTATGGCCTTTAATTGACAGCTTATTGTTATCCAACATTCATGTATCTGTTATTCCACGCTCGTCACTCCCCTTATCCTCTCTCCATCTTCAACTCCCTACCTCCCTCCCACTCTCCCCATTCTCCTCATCTCATATCGACGCACTGAACATGGGCACTACGAAATTACACATTGTCACATATGGATTACACATAAATTATTGGCCGAAGCGCCATTAGCTAAAATAACTAGCTAACACATAAATTACACGTTACGGGGATTGCACAACATTTCTACAGATTCAAGATCACGTGACACATTTTCAACTGCGTCGCATTTTAGGCCCATCCTCCGCTGCCATCGCTTGTCCTGGGTTGAACTTCCTCGCTGTCAGCTTGTTACTGGCGTTGCCGTCTTGCGCCGCTGGGCGCCACACCTGCCCCTCTCCCGATAGTCCAGCTCCAGAGAGTCTCGCTCCCGAGAGTCCCGCTCCCGAGAGTCCCGCCTCCGCGAGTCCAGCTCCCGAGAGTCCAGCTCCCGCGAATCCCGCTCCCGAGAGTCCAGCTCCCGAGAGTCCCGCTCCCGAGAGTCCAGCTTCCGAGAGTCCCGCTCCCGAGAGTCCAGCTCCCGCGAGTCCAGCTCCCGAGAGTCCAGCTCTCGCGAGTTCCGCTCCCGAGAGTCCAGCTCCCGGAGCCCAGCTCTCGCGAGTCCCGCTCCCGCGTGTCCCGCTCCTGCGCCATAGACCTGCCCCTTTCGGCCCGCCAATAGGGGCGCGCGCTGTAGGGATTGGGGACATACCAAATAGGGTACCATGTTAAAAGTTGTAATTATTTGGCGGCCAAAGCGAACATCGGAGGAGAGGCAAATTCCCTGTCAAAAGCATACAAAGCTACACCCCTGCTCGGAGCTTCTCAGCAAACCCCATCGCCTTCTCACGAACGTCCGCGTCTGCATCGCCCAACATAACTAGAATGACGTTCTCTTGGTGGCCCCAGAAGCCGTTGCGGCCCACACTGACGCGAAGCAAGGCGGCATCCTCCGGCCGGCAACAGCGCCCCTGAGGCTGGATTTCGCTGAACAAGTGCAACGGCCCAAACACTATCTGACCTGGACTCGGTATCGATGACGGCGGGGATGTAGATACCGGAAGCGCATGCTGCAATGCTACATGCGTATGCAATGTGCCTCAAGGAAGGAGATGGAAACTATCCGCAAGCTCCGGGACATGCAGCGACGCACTGATGATCGCTTCGGGGTTCGGCGCTTCCCATATCTGAACCTCTTTACCGGCAACTGCATGCAGGTGGCTGGAGTGAAGAACGCAGTGTTCGAGTCGCCTTACATCCAGGTATTGACACCGCAGCAGCTACAAGCGTATCGGACGATGTTGCTCCGTGCAGGTGTAATGCGTAGCCACAGCCAGTCAACAGAGGGAGCGGTGAAGCCGACAACGGGGTCGGCTGGGCAGGTTTATGGCTCCCAGCCACAAGATGGCCACGTTTTCAACAAGCTGGCAGCGAGGAAGCGTAACCTCGGAGAAGCGACGATAACTGTGAGCGCGTAGTGGGATGCAGCTGAAATGTGACACCCGATTGCAGGGATGGACACTGGGGACATGTACTTCCGCATGTAATGGAAGCGCCCCTCTGGCCAGGTAAGGTCAAGGAAGATCAAGTACACCCACCCTCCCCCGCTCCTATCTTCGGAGGGGAGCCGTAGGCGCCCTCCGAGGAAATGTGCCCCCCCCAATGATAACTCTTTACTTCGCCTATGTGTGACCTGGAATATGTAGTTGTGATATGTAATCGTTAGGATATTCGCAATGTGAAGTCGATGTGTAATCCACATACCACCATGACAATGCGACCACCCTTCTTAACACCAATGCTCGATGTATCGATATCAGAGGAGGAAGATGTGGAGGATGGAAGGAAGGGAGGGAGGACAGAAGATGTGTGACATGGGGGAATACCAACAATATTAATGATTTGATTTTTTTAAATGCCGTGGTTTCATATTGCTTCGTTCAAAACGTCGAGTAATCGCAAATACGCCGATAATGATAGATATTACTTTTTACTGAGCTATCTCTGCGCTCATTACAGTTGATCTTCCCTGACAGCGAATCCACTCATCCTGCATCTCCAAATGTCTACCTGGATCAGTATCCGACTACAGTGCCTCCATAAACTCTGTCGGTTATTGCCGAATGATCTGCCAACTGCGTCCCGACCTTGTTGCCACCTATGATCCAGCTTATGAACTACCGGTCAAATAGCTGCTGTTACGTCTCTAACAGTGATCCGGTCACCACTCTGGTGTATTTGTCACACGCATAGGATCACCATCCGCATCCTGCTGGCGCCGCAGACTGTCTGCCCTTGGCATGCCCCATCAGGACCGGCACCACCGCGCACATTCCCAGAGGCTATGGCCAACCGAGCCAGCAGACCCGGGAGACACAACAACCCCTTTTTACATGACACAAAACAACTTGGACGATAGCTCAGTAATATAACATTTAAGCACAAACGCCATACCGGCCTGGCTTTCGCACCAGTCGACCATTCCGCGCACGGTAGCCGTTGTCCGACTGGCTGGCAGCCTCATCAGTGCGTGGGACGAGGCTCGCTTTACCAGACATTTCGCCATACTCTATGAACTGTTTACAAAAACTGCTGTTGCGCCTGAACAGCTTCCAGTCACCCGGTCTCCTAACCGTTAGCTGGGATCCCTTCACATCGACTACATTGTAAGAAGGCTCAGGGAAGAATGCTGGAGTAAGCTTGTTGAGCATTTTTGGTACGCGGACGAGCACTTTGACGCGACGCAGTGGAGGAGTGCGATCTATATCTACTCGACTGTAGGGAAAGTTTCTGATTCCTCCGTTGCATTCCTCCATGGTGAAATTTCTTGTGAGACAAAGCTACCTGCAGCCAATGATATTGTTGAAGGAATGACCCCCTCGAGAATGTCATGCATGACATCAGGTGGCATGGAGCTCATGGGGTTGAATCCCGACAGCATACTGAATGCACATATTCCGTGTATCCCATATGCTGTGCACAGGGACTTCGAAAAATAATGTTCCTGCAAAATTTTCCCTTTTGCGTCATAGTCTCCTTTGGATCGTAGTTCGAAGTCGCCAACTTTTGTCTTCGTGTTGATGTCCTCCTTGGTTTCGTGGCAATGCCTACACATCATCGAACCCTGACTGAAGCCCTGAGAAAATCCTGCGATGGAATGGACAGCTAGATTGTCACCAACCACAACTGCCACTTGCACAGTCATGTGCAGACTACTAGTTTTGCTGCACACATCAAATCCTTTCGATTCTAGAGCCTTTAACTCATCAATTATTGGGCCCAATACGCATGCCCATAAGTTGCTCTCCTGCGAAAGCACCTGGAGGGGCACCTCTGGCTGAAAAATTCGAGAGGGCTGGATGCACTCGGCCTTTCCCGAATGGGCGACTTTCCTTCCATGGGGTTACCTTTTCATTCACAGGGGCGCCTCTGGCTGCAAAATTCGAGCGGATACGCAGGAACCTTTTCATAGGAGAGCCTTTTCCCGGAGGGAGGGTTCCTACCTTCACGTGGGGAGCACATGCCCTCAGTTACACACCCTTCACCCGCCCTGGATGTCTTTGCATCGAAATGTGCCCCCGTAAAACAGGAAAGCATGGGCAAGGTTATTGTATGTCCATATTTACTACGATATAACCAATATATAGTCAATATATAGTCTATACTACAATATATAGTCCAATATTTTGTGTTTTTCCTGCTACAAGAGGGCATCGTTTGACATACTTACAGCATGTCTCGATCTTCATTGCGAAATTTTGCAGGCACAAACGACAGAAAACTAGATGTTCGTAGGCGGCGACAAGGAGTGAAAATTGTTATTTTTGGTGGAACATTCGTGGTTAATTTCCAATATAAGGTGTTTAAAAAAACTATCTTGGGAATGCCATGTTTATTAAGGTGATTAAGATAATGGAACCACTTAGTTTCTGTGTAGATGCTCAGTTTTGAGGTTATGAGCACAAAAATGCAAAAAAAGGTGCTTTAATTTAGGTAACATTCCACAAAATAATGTAAAAAACGAAATAAAATGCAGCATAACCGAACCTAACTTAGCCTAACATACCTTTTGAGGAAAAAAGTACAACTAGGAAAAAATTAAGTAATACATCTTCGAAAATTTAAAAAATTTAAAAAGAAAACCCACCGAGCATGACGTAACCTAACCTAGTCTAAGCTGCTTTTGAACATTTTTTTTACCAGTCTTTTTCTAAGAAATTGTTTTTATGTTTTGAAAACTTCTCGGTATTACTGTGCTTTAAGTTGATAGCAATAAAAGCTTCTATACGCATTTGCCTCCATAAAGCAAAGAAATGGGTTAGGTTTGGTTAGGATAGGTTAGTTTAGGTTGTTAAGTTCGTAAATGTTAGCAAACATTTAAGAAAAAATATTTCTTTCATTTGCACCGAAAATAAATGGCACCACCATCTTAGTCACCTTCATAAACATGGTATTCGGAAGATTTCTTTTAAATCACAAAACACCTTATACTGCAAATTTCCCATTTTGTACGGATAATATCGTTTTTAACAAAGGAAAATCTCAAAGCCAGTCATTGAAAAACAAGTAACTGAAATCCTTTTGTTGGGGGCTACCCCTCTATCTTGTCCAAACTTACCGCGTCTCTGGTTTGTCCCCCCTCCAATTTACAAACCATGGTTACACCCATACTGGTTTCAATCATCAGGTTGTCAGTAGGTATAAGAGAGAAGTTTTTTTTCGCCCTTGGGAATTACTGGTACGATAGGAAAGTCGATCCCGGTGTACTGTGCATGAAGGTGACTTGTGGCTATGCTAGTTGTAATTTTGAAGCCAAATTTCACAATTTTGTACGCACTTCATTCTCGTTATGGGACTTACTGAGCGGCGAGTCGCCGTTTGTTCAATCAGGACAACTCTTTCGCTTCCTCTCAGAAATAAAATGTTCTGTAGTATATGCACCGCACTAATGCCTTACCTGGTATGTGGTCAAATCATTACGTTCTGTTCGACACTTTGACCGAAAAGCGTTCGAAAATGTAGTGTATATGAGGTCGCCTCGACTAGCCTTCGCTCAGACAATACCTTATGACTAAATAACTATGTTATGGGCGCTGCATGATCACTACGATCGATGCGCCCCTAAACCCCAAAAACAAACAACAAAAGCAAAATTACGCGATACGAAGACGCTTGATATCAGAAGCCGTTCGTATTTCCACCATAAATAACAACAACACAACTGAAGAATGAAATGTAATACTAGCGTCCGCATAAAACAAAGTGATACGTCTTCACAAAGAAACCTCGAGTTAATGTTCTAACAAATGCTATGTAGTATGAAATATAATATAATTCACCATGATACTATATGCCATAGCATTACTATAATATTAGTCGATAGTGTAATAAAGGAATAACATTATAATAATATAATGAGAGGCACTACTCTAGCATAATAAACCTAATGCACCGATCGGTTTCAAGACAGATGCCGAGGTTTCATCTACACATGTGGGTGCTGCAACAGAGGTATCGAGAAGAACAACATGAATGACAGCGGTGCCTTAAAGAATTCAGCGAATAACCCAGCAATACTTGGTTGATGACACACCACATTTGAAGGGCTCAATCACAGTGTTCCACATCAAAGCCGAATTATTGTACGCCTCGACAGAACATCCGACGGACTGAAAGGCCTCCAAATACGATACGTCACTCCACCAAATCGAGCATGACTATGTCTTTACATGGTCCGCTAATTCTGCAGGTCGGCAAGTGCTCCATATGATAGTTATCCAAAGTCAGGAGGTACTTGGCTTGGACAATGGGGATCATGTTTCACTGCACAGCCAGCAAGCAGCACCGTATTGCAGAACCGACAAATCAGCTCAGTGCCAAATTCAGATAGTGCTGAAAACGGGCTTATCTCTAATTTAAGCTGCTTATTCGTTCCTGGTGAGTGAACTCAGCCGAGGATGTTATGCACACTTGCATGCACATTCTCAGGATGTCCAACCTTCTGTCCGAGGAGAGTAGTGGGATTTGTCGGAGGTAGCCGTATGGATGTACATTTGTGTGTCCCTACATGCTTATTTTTTTTTTAGTTCACGAAATACAATCTGGAGAATTTTGTATCCATATAAGGAGAGCTGAAATCCAAAATTTCAGATTTTCATTTTCATTTTTGGCCGATTGCCGCCACTATTACTGTACCGGTTGAAATCGTAGGTGAAATTTCCGAGGAAAATGGTTTTGGTCATAACTTTTTACTGGGAGGTGCTATTGGCATGATTTTTTCACTGTTGAAATAGTTTAGACAACTGTACTCCGCATGTGTGCATCTTGGGTGTTCCGAGTGTGCGCGTCTGCCGTGTGTAGCTTCCTCTCCCCCCGTGACCACAGATCCTGGCCCAGAGCCCAGACTGCCCAGCGGCGCCGCCAGCCGCCCGTGACGTCACCGCGGGCGGCAGTGACGTCATCGGTGCGGATATTGGAGCGTCGGCGGCGTTCACGGTGGATGTCGGCTCGCCGCCGGCGCCAGAGCGTACTAAGCGATATTCCGAGTGCATCTGAGCTGGAGGACAGGTGGGCAGGGCTCCGCTGCTGGGGTCAGCTGGGCCTGGGCCAAGGTCGGTCAAGGGCAGGTGCACTTCCCGGGGTACGTGTGTCATGATCCATGTTGATGTCTTTTGCTTATCTCTGGTTGCTTCTGCTATGCACTGGTCCAATTATTAATTCAACAAGTCCTGTGTTGTGTAACCAACTCTGGACTCCGACTAAATCACATCAACTTTGTAACTAATCGTGTTCAGACTTCATTTGTTCGGCATAATCACCTCACAGTCGGCCTCTAGCTCCCCGGGAATCACAAACTTCCGGTCACAAACTTCCCTAGCGCCGGGTCTCCCCGCGGCGTCACAAACCACCAGTCACTGGCCGAAGATCCACCCTTGATGAAGCCTGAGTCGCCTGAGGGCAGCGCGTGGCGTGGACCCCGCTTACACATCACCAACGGCACTGAGATCGCCTCCAGCGGCAGGAGAGCGTCCTCGTCAGGGGACGTCGCTGCCGATGATGACGCTGCTGACGACGATGACGACTCGTCAGCGCCCGGCGACTGACTAATGGTCGAGAGCGGCCGCGGCCGCGGCAGCGCGACCGCCCTCAACACCTCCCTCAGCAGACTACCAGCACGGCTAGACACCTCACTGACTGTGTTTTAAATCTAGCACAACTTGAGACTCGACTTGGTGGTGTCTTTCACTCTCCCCCTGAACTCCTCCACCACCTAGGAGAGCGCCTGACGCTGCTCCTCAGACTCCACCCTCCTGATGAACTCTGTGGCAAGGTGAATCCCTCGTTCTGCCAGGTCGTTGACAACGACGAGGTTGCTGGTGAACTCCTGCAGCTTGATGTAGTCAGGGGAAGATGCCAGGTGGAGGCAGGGGTGAGCAACCAGGGCTGGGGGCCTGACAGGTTGAGCAGGTCAAACATCAGCCAGGAGTCAGGTCCAATCAGGGAGGACGTGTTCTCCCTGATATGGGAATGTGTGTCATCAAAATATGAACACCGTGGGGCTGAATTAAAGCATCACCATAGTTGTGCGATGCATATCCGTGGCTCGGCTTTTCAAGAAAAAAAATATTTCAAAAAAAAAAAAAAAATATTAGAAAAAGGGGGGGGGGGACTCGTGTCGTGCTGAAATCAAAACTACCGTCTCACAAAATATTCGTCACCATGGTTTCCAGGTGCATCATGGTTTTCCCATGGGCATGGATTTTTGAAGTAGTCAGTTATTTCACATAGACTTAAAAATGCATTCGGCGAACAGGTGCGATATGACAGGGACAGCCGGTGTGGAGCGGAATTCAAAACTACCGTTTCGCAAAACATTCGTCACTATGGTTTTCAGATGCATACGCATGGGCATGGATTTTTGAAGCAATAAATTATTTCACATAGGCGTAAAAATACATTCGGGCAATGGGTCAGATGTGACGGGGACAACACGTGTCGAGCTGAGTTCAAAACTACTGTTTCGCAAAATATTCTTCACCTTGGTTTTCAGATGCATACCAATGAGCACGGATTTTCAAGTAATAAATTATTTCACATAGGCGTAAAAAAAACATTCGGGCAATTGGTCCGATGTGACGGAGACACACCGTGTCGAGCTGAATTCAAAACTACCGTTTCGCAAAATACTCGTCACCATCGTTTTGAGGTGCATACCTATGGACACGGATTTCCTATGAAGTAATTATTTCACATAGTCGTACAAATTCATTCTTACAATGTTACCGTCACATTGGAACCACGATGTGTTGTCATTTTTCATGATGGGTCTTTCCCACATAGCTTGGACACCGCGGGTATCGAACAACATGTATTTTTAATGCCAAGTCGTCGAATGCATTTTATAACCCTGCGTCAAATAAAAGATCATGTGGAAACCCGTGTCCATGAGTATGCATCACAAAATGTTGGTGACGTATTTTCTACGGGATGGGAGTCACAGTCACATCGCATCCATTGGCCGAATGCAATTTTTATGTCTAGGTGAAAACCTTAGGTACTTAAAAATCCGTGCCCATTTGCATGCACCTCAAACTGTTGGTGAGGGACATTTTGCCAAACGGTAGTTTTGAATTCAGCTCGACACGGGGTGTTCCCGTCACATTAGACCGATTGTAAGAATGAATTTCTACAACTATGTGAAATCTTTGATTACATGGAAATCCGTGCCCATAGATATCCATCTCAAAACGATGGTGACGAACATTTTCCGGAACGGTAGTTTTGAATTCCGCACGATACGAGCTGTCCCTGTCTTATCGGACCCACCGCCACAATCCACTTTTATGACTATGCGAAATAATATAGTACTTGAAAATCTATGACCCTAGGAATGCATCTCAAGAACATGGTGATGAATATTTTGCGAAACGGTAGTTTTCAATTCAGCTCGACACGGTGTGTCCCCGTCATATCGCATCCATTGGCCGAGTGCATTTTTACGACTATGTGAAATAATTGAGTACTTGCAAATCCTTCCCCATAGATATCCATCTGAAAACGATGGTAACGAATACTTTGTGAAACGGTAGTTTTGAATTCCGCTCCACACAGGTTCTCCTTGTCATATCGCACCTGTTCGCCGAATGCACTTTGACGACTATTTGAAATAATTTATTACTTCTAAATTCGTGCCCATAGATATCCATCTAAAACGATGGTAACGAATATTGTGCGAAATGGTTCGTTTGAATTCCGCTCCACATGGGTTGTCCCTGACACATCGCACCTGTTCGCCGAATGCATTTTTACGTGTATGTGAAATAATTGACTTCTTGAAAAATCCATGCCCATGGGTATGCACCGGAAAACTATGGTGACGAAGATTTTGTGAGACGGTAGTTTCGAATTCAGCTGGACACGGTGTGTCTCCGTCACATCGGACCCATTGCTCGAATGAATTTTTACGCCTATGTGAAATAATTTATTACTTGAACATCTGTGCTCATGGGTATGCATCTGAAAACCATGGTGACGAATATTTTGTGAGACGATAGTTTCGAATTCACCTCGATACGGTGTGTCTCCGTTTCATCGGACCCATTGCCCGAATGCATTTTCACGACTATGTGAAATAATTGATTACTTGGAAATCCGTGCCCATAAGTATCCATCTCAAAACCATGATGACACACATATCGCACCTGATATGGGTAGGTTAGGTTAGGTTAGGTTAGGTTAGGTTAGGTTAGGTTAGGTTAGGTTAGGTTAGGTTAGGTTAGGTTAGGTTAGGTTAGGTTAGGTTAGGTTAGGTTAGGTTAGGTTAGGTTAGGTTAGGTTAGGTTAGGTTAGGTTAGGTTAGGTTAGGTTAGGTTAGGTTAGGTTAGGTTAGGTTAGGTTAGGTTAGGTTAGGTTAGGTTAGGTTAGGTTAGGTTAGGTTAGGTTAGGTTAAGTTAGGTTAGGTTAGGTTTGGTTAGGTTAGGTTAGGTTAGGTTAGGTTAGGTTAGGTTAGGATTGGTTAGGTTAATGCATTTTTAGGTTTATGTATAATATTGCTTTTACTTGAAAAGCTGTGCCCAAGGATCTGCACCTTAAAACGATGGTGACGACTATTTTGCGAAACGGCAGTTTTCAATTCAGCCGAACACGGTGTGTCATCATTTTTCATGATGGGTCCCTCCCACATAGCTTGGCCACCGCGGGTATCGCACAACATGTCTTTTAAAAAATACCAATTCGTCGAATGCATTTGATATCCCTGCGTCATATACTAAATCATGTGAAAATCCGTGTCCATGAGTATGCATCTCAAAATGTTCCTGAGGAATATTTTGTCAAACGGTATTTTTGAATTCAGCTCGACACTGGGTGTTCCGTCACATTGGGCCCATTGTGTCGTGTCGTGTCGTGCTCAAATCAACACTACAGTTTCGCAAAATATTCGTCACCATGGTTTTGAGATGGATACATATGGGCACGGATTTCCAAGTAATCATTATTTCACATAGTCGTGAAAATGCATTCGGACAATGGTTCAGATGTGACGGAGACACACCGTGTCTAGGTGAATTCAAATATACCGATCCGGAAAATAATCGACACCATCGTTTTGAGATGGATATCTATGAGCACGGATTTGCAAGTAATCAAATACTTCACATAGTCTTAAAAATGCATTCGGCAATGCTGCGATAAGACGAGTGCCCGAGTGAGCACCCCGTGTCGAGCTGAATTCAAAACTACGGTCTCACAAAATATTCGTCATCATGGTTTTCAGATGCATACGCATGGGCATGGATTTTTTTTCCAAGTAGTCAATTATTTCACATAGATGGAAAATGCATTCGGCGTACATGTGCGATTTGACAAGGACAACTCGTGTGGAGGGGAAATCGAAACTATCGTCTGAGAACATTTTGGTCACCATGGTATTCAGATGCATACCCATGAGCACGGATTTTCAAGTAATAAATTATTTCACGTAGGTGTAAAAATGCATTTGGGCATTGGGTCAGATGTGACGCGGACAAACCGTGTCGAGCTGATGTAAAAACTACCGTCTATCAAAATATTCTTCACCATGGTTTTGAGATGGATACCTATGGGCACGGAGTTACAAGTAATCAATTACTTCACATAGTCGTAAAAGTGCCTTCTCCCAATGGATGCGATATGACGGGGACCCCCGTGACGAGTTGAATTGAAAAGTACTGTTTCGCACAATATTACTCACCATCGTTTTGTGGTGCATACCTATGGGTACGGTTCTTCTAGTAAACAATTATTTCACATAGTCTGACAAATTCATTCTTACAATGGGTCCAACGCGACGGGAACACCCTGTGTCGAGCTGAATTCAAAACTACCGATTGACAAAATGTTCCTCATCAACATTTTGAAATGCATACAAATGGGCACGGATTTTTAAGTAACTAAGTTTTTCACCTAAACGTAAAAATTGCATGCGGCCAATGGATGTGATATGATTGTGATTCCTATTTCGTAAAAAATGCGTCACCAATAATTTGCGATGCATACTCATGGACACGGGTTTTCGCCTGATTTAGTATATGACGCAGGGCTATAAAATGCATTCGACGAATTGGTATTTTTAAAAAGACATGTTGTTTGGTACCCCCGGTTTCCAAGCTATGTGGGAGGGACCCATCACGAATAATGATGACACCCCGTTTCGGGCTGAATTAAACTGCCGTTTCGCCAAATATTATTCACCATCGTTTTCAGATGCATATCCTTGGGCACGGCTATTAAAGTAAATAAGAATATTTCACATAGAACTAAAAATGCATTAGGCTAACAGGTGCGATATGACGCGGACAATTCGTGTCGTGCTGAAATCAAAACTACCGTTCCGCAAAATAATCATCACCACGGTTTTGAGATGGTTACCTATTGGCACGGACTTCCAACTAATCAATTATTTCACATAGGCGTGAAAATGCATTCGGGCAATGATTCCAATGTGACGGTAAAATTGTAAGAATGAATTTGTACGACTATGTTAAATAATCGTTCACCTAACCTAACCTAACCTAACCTAACGTAACCTAACCTAACCTAACGTAACCTAACCTTATGAAATTGAACCAATCCTAAACGAAGCATAACAAAACTGAACGAAACCCAAACGAAACCTAACGTGACCCCAAACCTAACCTAACCAAACCTAACCTGAGCAAACCTGGCAAATCCTAGCGAAACCTATCTTATCATAAGCAGACCTAACCAAACCTATCCAGGCCGTACCCTAACCAAACGTAACCAATCCTAAACAAACGAAACCAAGCATAACCTAACCTATCCAAACCTAACCAAGCTTAGTGCAATATGACCTGATCTGACGTAACCCAAGCAGACCCCATTTGATCCTTTCAATCACTTTCAATTGACCTACCCCGTGCTCTTTTACCCTACACTCCAAAACCTACTTGCCATGTTAGTATGCAAATATGAACGATACCAGACTGTTGGTGTCGATTAAAACACTTCGTTTATTTGAAGACGGACTGATACCTAAAGTGTGTACTGCACATGATGTGCGCAAGGTGGCTCTACATATGTTGGAAGAATGGACATCCCATTAATATATCAGAACGATGTGTGACTCTATTTTCCTTAATATATGCATTTCATTACTTTTAGAATCGTACTCAACCTTACCTATCCTAGCCTAGCATGGCCTTGCCAAAGCAAACCTCATTTGATATGACGGAATCGTGCCCTATCTAAACTGCATTTCCATACACGCAATAGCACAGGTGTATTGCATGCATGCACCACGCGCTACAAGTTATCGCTTCCACTGGCAACATTTTAAAACTCCACATTATTTCTGAAAAGCAATTGTGCACGTACACCCAACTTGACGGTTGCATGTATTGTATTGTATTGTATTTACTGCGGACACATCCACAGACCACGTTGGCTATTATCGTGCCCGTCGAAATGAGTGAGATCAACAGGAATTGAGATATGATAGGCGATAGGATATTGGGAAGGCTGGGTGTTGAGACTGGGTAAGGTGAGGACACTGCAGCATGGGGCGAGTCAGCCAGTATCGGCGCCTCGCTCAACAAACAGCAGGTAGGAGGAGGATACATAGGGACAAGTAAGCAGATATATACAACCTAATAGAAAAATGATGACCTTGTGAGCTCGAGATTCTTTTCGTGAGGAAAATAAGCGCGTTTTCTTGATTTGGCCTCGACAACTGCTGGCTCGAATTCCCTCCTCAACATGCTGAAGCAATCGAGAGTTGGCTGTTTCTTCTGTTTCCGCTTGTAACTTCTTCATCTTCGAAGTTTTCATTAATTAAACCCTTTAGTTTGTCATGAGGAACGCTGCCCGCGTTCAACAAGTAGCACATCGCTCATTTTAATCGGCTATAATATTCCTTGCGTGAGCGAAAGTTCTTCACCACAAACATCACGTTTTATGGCGGGAAAAACTCAAAGTAACTGAGCGAACGATGGCTTGACCCAAAATGTCAACCAATTCCAGAATAAAGCTAAAATAACTTAAATTTAACTGGCTGTTTCTTAAACGCCGAT
Source organism: Imbricaverruca yamaguchii (assembly GCA_034440575.1). NCBI lineage: Eukaryota > Metazoa > Arthropoda > Thecostraca > Neoverrucidae > Imbricaverruca > Imbricaverruca yamaguchii. The sequence continues at coordinate 112,688 of JAOTOL010000984.1, forward strand.
ATTGAACGCCAATTCAAATTCGCATGTGCTTGACTCCGCTTTCTTCACGCATACGGCTCACATCTTTAAAATGTATTTTCTTCTTCCAAAACGCGCTAAATCGACTAGTAAATGCGACATAGAAAAACACGCCCTTCCACTTGAAACAACATAGCGCGACTGACAAACAACATGCCTATTGAGGTTCCACGCTTTTGCTACATTGTTTTCAGTTATGTTGTTGCGCTGATTAAATGATTATTGAACTTGCTCCCCTTCACCCGATGGTATTATGCTGTATGCTGTGCGGGAGATGAAGGCGCTTCAGTGACCGTAGTATTCCCGATTAATTCGCTTCGCCAGTGGTAATTCGCGAAGCAATGCTATTTCCGATTTTCTTCCCTAACCCCATCTCCTGTACGTGTCCTCAGTTTCTTCCCATTACATCTATCAATGCTCTTTCCTGTCCCGTCTCTATTCCCCTTCATAAGCCCACTCCACAGTCTACTTCACCGGTTCGGTTGCCTGGTTCCGCCTCCGGTTCCCTTCCTCGGCCACATTCCCCGGTACCCCTCCACGGTCCCGTTCCATGGTATTGTTGCCCGGTCCCGTTCCTGGGGCTCGTTCCTCGGTCCAGCTCCTGGGTCCCGTTCCTCAGTCATGATCCCCCCCCCGTTCCTGGCTCCATCCTGGTTCTCCGGTTCTATCCCCATCCTGTTCCCGTTTCCCTTTCTCGTTTCCTAGTCCCGGTCCCACGTCAGTTCCCAGGTCTCGTTCCCAGGTTCCATTCCCAGGTCCCTTTCCCAGGTCTCGTTCCCAGGTTCCGTTCCCAGGTCCCGTTCCAGGTTCCGTTCCCAGGTCCCGTTCCCAGATCCCGTTCCGCGGTCACGTTCCCCAGTTCCGATCCCCGGTCTCATTCCCAGGCTATTTCACCAGTCACATTCCCAGGTCTCGTTCTCGGGTCACGTTTATCTGTCCCATTCCCCGGTCCCGTTCCAGGTCCCATTCCCAGGTCCCGTTCCCAGATCCCGTTCCGCGGTCACGTTCCCCAGTTCCGATCCCCAGTCTCGTTCCCAGGATATTTCACCAGTCACGTTCCCAGGTCTCGTTCTCTGGTCACGTTTATCTGTCCAGTTCCCCGTTCCCGTTCCCCGGTGCCGTTTCCCGGTGCCGTTTCCCGGTGCCGTTTCCCGGTGCAGTTTCCAGGTGCCGTTTCCCGGTCCCGTTTCCCGGTTCCGATCCCAGGTCCCGATCCCAGGTCCTGTTCCCAGGTTCCTTTCCCCGGTTCCGATCCCCGGTCTCGTTCCCAGGTTCGATCACCAGTCCCGTTCCCAGGTCTCGTTCTCGGGTCACGTTTACCTGTCCCGTTCCCCGGCCCCATTCCAAAGTCCCGTTCCAAAGTCCCGTTGCCTACCTATCTGCCTAGGTCAAGTTAGGTCCTGTCTTCCTCGACCTGCTCCCGCATTGGCAGACATGAGTCGCCTGTCAAGGTTGATGTGCTCAAGATGTATCGAATTATTCATAATATTGTACATTCAGGGTAGATGAGTATTAACATTGAGTATTAACCCGTCCAGTCTCGGGGGGTCTTCAAACCCCCAGGTTTTTCGCGGACATCGAACGAACGGCGCGCGGCAGCTCGCCAAAATTTAGCATACATTTTCCCACATAAATTTAGCACGCCGTTTCAAAATTTTGAAGTCAGGTCATCTAGGGTCAACGAGTTAGTCACGGTCAAACGAGGCCACCTCCAAAAAGTTCAACCAGTCGTAACGCTTTAACAGATAGATATTTTAATGAAACTTTCGGCGCTTGCTTATCTTTAGGGACGCAACAAAACGTACGAGAGGAATCTTCAGTTTATTCCGTTTTTGACTACATATATATTTTGCATATTTGCCTATTGCGGTTCAAATCGAAGATTCTGGCTAAAGTGAACATTTTGTATTAGGGCAAGTTGACTTCCAACAACGTTTCTCGGTCTGATCTACCCATTAGAGAAGGAAAATTGAAGAAAACTTGAAAACTCAAAATGCTGAAATTTCATACACAAAATATTTGCGGGGGGGGGTAAAAAAACTTGATGGCCGTGATCGATTTCGCTGTCATTTTCTGATACCATTTTTTTCTTTAGATATTCCCCAAAATGAACACCCCGGAGCCAAAAACATAAAGTAAGTCGTGAAGATCTATCCCCCTAGAAACGTAACTTTTCTGGTGGATTTATTTTTGGGTGGATCCCGACCCTACTCGTCGAGAGCTTTCCGATGATACCTCTTTCGTTTTCGTGTGACGCTTAGTTTGGATTTTAGAGGGGGTTACTCTCCCCCCCCCCGAGACGGGGTGTGAGGGTCTGACCGGAGAGACGGCGCGGGTTATGTGGGACCCGGACCCTACCTGTAACATCCACATAGCTATTATAACAGATATACCAAGCAAGAGCAAACTTCCGCTGAAAAACCGCCTACTGAACTACATGGGATTTAGGCGGTTCAGCCCCATACGAAGATACAAGAATCGTTCACGTGACACCTGAGCAATATCGAATTTCCTCAAGGCAAATTGCTCTTGATTAATGACATTGAAAACGTTGGAGGTTTCGACCGCTAGAGGTTCTCAACTCGTTTGATTTCTGACGGTATGAACTCTTGCTGTTTATGTGGATTCGATATTTTCATACCTTCGAAGTTTTGAACAGTTAGAGCTTTTGATCGCTCGTGACTTTTTTTGTGCAAATGCGCCAAAAAAACAAGAAAAAAAACGGGATAATGGTAGCTATTATAGTCATTATTATAGCCTTTGTAAACTTATAAAGATGGAGATCTTAGACAACTTGCTCATTGTGATCGCCTGAATCAAGTCCCAGCATGCACATAATATGGAGACACAAGGCACGCCATCCAGTAAGGAAATTGGGTAAAGGTTCCTGAACAGTCAACGCTGACACTAGGTGACGACTAATGACATCAGTCGTCTTTGAACTTAACCATAAATTGCGCCTCACAAATCACTGACACATACATCCATTTCAATCATCGCTCCTGTGTTATATCCATCATCCATGTCAATTCCGTACTTGAAGTGGTCAGCTAAGTCAGTAATAGTCACTGCTTCCAAGTTGGTGTGGACCGGCACATATCACAGCTGGAAAACTAGCTGAAACTGAAGACGACCAGTTGCTCGGATAATCAACCTGAATACGCAGGTGCTCGGGCCAACACTCTACCACTGGGCTGCTGTGCCCTTGTCTTATCCCTGTCTCTCGAGACGTGCTACTACCGTAGCCCTTCGGAGACATCAGCGCGTCGTCTCAAACGGTCGGATCGTGGTTGAGCTTCCGACAGAGCCAGACAGCCGAGTGCACCATGACATCGCCGTTGACTCCCGGCTTGGCCAGCGTGTGACAGTCGTCATAAGAGCGCACCTCCGTCTCGATGCCACGCGAGCGCAACGCCTGGTGGAAGGCGAGCGCCTGGTACTCGGGCACGCGCCGGTCGTCGCGCCCCAGAAGCAACAGCGTGGGCGCGCGCACCGACGCCGCGTGAGCCATCGGCGAGCACAGCAGCATGGTCGCAAGTTGATCGGACGTCGGCACGGCCGCGAACTGGCCGCCCGTCTCGACATAGCTCCAGTCGGGTATGTCGGTTCCCTCCAGCTTGGCGGAGATGTCGCAGACGGGGTTCCGCGCGACCACGGCCCGCACCATGTCCGGGTGCTGGCCGGACAGGTGTGTCACCAGGAAGCCCCCGTGCGAGCCGCCGTACGCGCCGACGCGCGCCGCGTCTAGAGTGGCTGCGTTCTTGCTCAGCACCTCGCGAGCCGCGTGCTCGCAGTCGCGCACATCCATCTGGCCGATGTGGCCTGGGAGCGCGTGCAGAGACCGCTCTCCAGCACCTGCCGAGCCGCGGTAGTTAAGCAGGAGAACAGCCAGGCCGAGCTGTGCGAACAGCGCCACGTGCGTCGACCATGTGTCGGTCGTGACGCTATGCGGGCCGCCGTGTGGGAACAGCACGAGCGGTGCCGGCGCCGCTGCCGACTCGGGCAGTACCAGTAGACCAGTGTACGGCTGAGTGGCCAGCGCAACCGGCTGGTCACGGTAGAACTCCACCGGCACAACGCGCGCGTCCGACACCGGCTGGCTGTCGGTGATGGCAGAGAACTGGCCATCGCTGTCGGATCGGCACACCACCAGCTGCGGCGGCAGGAGAAGCGACGAGCGCACGCCGACCATCACGTGCGCGCACGCGTGCAGCACAGTCACGTCCCTGTCGCCGAGAGTGCGTCGCTCACCGGTGTGCACGTCCACCACGTGGGTGCTGACGCTAGTACCCTGAGGCGTTGACAGACAGATGTGGTGGTGGGAGAGCCAGCAGCGGGCGGGCAGCTGCATCAAGTACAGGCCCGGGTAGCCGTCGTCATTCGGTACGTCCACCAGATCCAGTACCACGGCGGCCGGCTCGTGTGGACGGTCGGCCGACCAGCGCATCAGCCGGCAGCCTTTGTGGTGCGGGCCGCCGGCAGCCGCCTCCAGCCAGACGACGGTGGTGCCGTCGGGTGAGACGCGCGGCGAGCGACATGCATGCGTCGCCGTGGCCGAGCTCAGGCACCGCTCAGAGCCGCCATCCGGCTTCAGCTCCAGTACGTGCGATGGCCGGTTGGTGCAGTAGATGAGGCCCAGCCGACGTGGCGTGTTCTCCCAGGCGATCGCCACCACGGACGCGCGACCTTCGTGCAGACGCCAGCGCGCCTGGCCGAGTGACTGGTCGCCGGCAGGCTGAAGAATGGCCAACGAGGTTTTCCGCACGTTTAACACGACCAGCACGGGCAGGTGCTGCCCGGTCATCTGCTCACCCCAGTCCATGTACCAGCGACTCTCGGCACCCTTTTCAGCACCTGTCACCGGGTGATCGTCGAAGTAGGAGGTGGCAGTGGGTCGCTTCTTCTCGGCCATGAACAGCAGCCGACTCTCGTCCGGACTCCACTCGAACGAGCTGAGGTCACCGTTGACGTAGACTGGGCCATGCTCGTCAATGGCGGCCAAGTCAACTACTGCACTGAGGTGTTCATCAGACCAGATTTCCACGAGCCATTTCTCCTCTTTTCCGTCCCCTTCCTTTTGGCGAAAAATCGCTTTGTGCTTTTGAGATGGCGAATGACAAACCAGGAAGTTTTTACCAATTGGTTGTGGTGATGATTTGTAGATCAGTTTCAGGGTCGGCAGGTCGAGTAAAAATGATCTTTCGAACTTCACAGATTCTGATGTTTCAACTACATTCTGATGCCATGTTGTCTGAAGTTGAACGGCACTAGTGTCGCTGTTGATAGTGGCAGCTACTTGTAGCAATACGGGTATTTTAGTCAGTTGACGTGTCTTCTCAACGACTGCATCCACCAAAGACATTTTGTCTGTAAAATGGATAGCATAACAATTAGCTTTTAGCAAAATGACGAGAAACCTTATACAGCACATCTTATACTACCATAGGCACCGGTCACCACAGCGCCACCGCCACGGTGGCGCTGTGGTGACCACCGTGGCTGTGGTCTAGGGAGTCGAACACAGTCAACCGTACCGGGCCAAGAACCCACGAGTCAACAGTGGAAACAGTGGTAATTATCATGTTGCTCAGAGCGAAAACTTCCATCCACCGGGTGATATCATTGGAACACACCAAAATATGTGACTTCCTAGCGTGGTCAGTAGGTCAGTCAGGAAATCTATGTCTCATATGGCGAGCCGGCTTGAAGCTAGCCCTGCTGAAGCTGTAGGGCTCCATGAGCGTCTGAGGGCGAGGTATCTGAGCTACACGAATCACACCACACAGACAGACAGACAGACAGACAGACAGACAGACAGACAGACAGACAGACAGACAGACAGACAGACAGACAGACAGACAGACAGACAGACAGACAGACAGACAGACATACAGACAGACAGACAGACAGACAGACAGACAGATAGACAGACAGACAGACAGAGACAGACAGACATACAAATGGACATATAGGCAAATGGGCACACAAAGGGGTAGACACCAGTGGATATGGTCCTTGTCCCTTTTGTTTAACTAGGCACACATCAATTTGTATTTATCAATTGCATCCAATTCTCCAAGCTCCCTCTTTCATACAGGATGTTCAGTCCACAAAGCATATCATTTTCACATATATCCTGAGCGGTCTTTGGACATTGGAAGCCTTCAACCAGAACGGGTTTGTTCAGAGGATTGTATGAATCCATAAATCACGTCATGACATCAACAAAAAAAGTATTTCCAACATGATCCTAGCTGTACCTAGCTAAAGTACATTGTTTCCCTACTTCAGTCATGTGCAACTACCACACTTCAATCTTCTTCCTCTTCAATCACACCCCCTTCCCTACCCCCTCAAGAATAAAGGCATATGGCTGGGGCCTCGGCCCAGCCGCTTTTTGTGCAACTCGGTAAATTTTGGAGGGCACGGTGTATTTTCGGCCTCCCGTTGTGCTCTTAGGGTTCCGTTGTATTTAATTGAGGCGTTTACTTTTCACAAGTGTTGAAACCCCAGCACAACATTGGCTCCTACGGTATAATTCATCGGGATCCCAGCGTGACTTTTCTGGCCCAGGTGTGTAGTATCGGGAGGCCCGGAGCAGTTTTCTGGGTTCGACGCAAATTTTCTTGACTTCTGAATTACTTATAATCCGAGTCCCGGTCTGATTTTTCGGGCACCAGACGCTATATATTTGTGTCCCACCGCGATTTTTCGAACTCCGGTACGCCATTATTTCGGGACCGTACGCAAATTTTGAAGGCATCTGTGGGTACTTTTGGAGCTCTGGAGAGATGTTCCTGACTCGGACATATGTCTTTCGGAATCTCTATTTATTTTAGAAGGCATCGACTTATGACTTATTGACTTTTATTGAGTTCAGGTGTGGTTTTTGGGACCGTGCTGTGTTTGTAGAGGGGAATTTGCCATTCACTGACCTAAGTTTTTGGTATTACCGCCGGAATTCTGGGCCCACTACATGATATTTGTGGATCTCGTCGCGAGTTGTAATTAGCTGCGCCACAACGGGATTTTGGTGAACCCCGGTGCAAATTTTCGTGGGCCTGGTTTAAGTTTTAAGGCGCTCGGTGTTCATTTTCAACCCACTGCACGAATTCTGGAGCCCCGACACGAATGTATCGGGCCAAGCGCGATTTTTTAGGAACCGGCGCGATTCTTTGGAGTATACCCTTTCAGTATGAGGTGGGCGGGGTGGCATTTGTTCCTTTGGTACGCCACTGCGGCTGCTCGACGTGTTTTTTTTCTTCGCAGATGACACCATCGAGAGTAGAAAGGCCCGTCGGTTAATTTTATTTCAGGACATATTCTGAATTGTCCTGTGCTCGGGTCAATTCTATAGTCCCCTTGTGATTTTTGGGGTCAAGCCTATTCTTGCAAGCCCCCTACAGGATATTTTTTGGACCCCAGTACAACCCTTCGGGCTCTCGGTGCGTTTTTTTTTTTTGTCGGTGCCCCAAAGCATTATTTTTTTTTTCGGGGACCAACGCCTTCCTAATTTGTGGATCGTTCATGCAATTTTTCTGGCCGCAGGGTGACATTCTGGGGAGATATTGGCTTTTGGAAGCCAGCTGCGACTTGTGGGGCTCTGACGCGGTGTTTTGGCCCCCAGTGAGATTTTCAAAGGAAGCGGCGTGAATTCGTTTTGGTCTAAGTGCGATTTCTGGCCCCTTGGCCACTTGTTTGGATTCATTGCGCGAGTTTTAGTGACTACGATAAGTTTTGTGTGGCCCAACAGGTTTTGTGAGCTTTTGGAGCCATTGTTTGGATCCCAGAGTGAATTTTCGCGTCCGGTCTGCTTTTATTTTCCACGGCTTAATTTTTGTGTGACCCCAACGGAACTTTTAGAGCCCCGATGCGACTTGTAATGCCTCTAGAGTGATTTAGAGAGGCCCGGGCGATAATTTTTGGTATCCCAGGCTCAGCGTGATTTTCAGGGGGTCCCGGCCCGACCGTTTGTGGCCCAGTTGTGATTTTCTGGAACCTGGTACGACTTTTTCTGGGGCCACAGCGTGATTTTCAGGCGCCCAGATGGAAGCATTTGAGGCCCCAGCGTTATTATCAGAGACCCCTGCGCCATTTTTGGGGACACCCAATGTGATTTTTGCTGAGAGCAAGTTGGATTTTTATGGAGGATGTCGCAATTTTTTCCTGAGCTCGGCGGATTATTGGGGGCCCCACAACCTGTCAGAAGGGTGGGGGCAACTGCTCGCAATGCTCCCCCATTCGGTATGCCAATGTGCAATGCAATACTGCAATATAAGAATCCAGGGTAGTACATCTGGTTCATCACCAACACGTGACTTCAACTCCCAAGTTCTCCAGACAGTTTGAGGAAAGTGAAACATCTGCTACATGGATCGGCAAGGATGGATGACAAGGCAACAGGGATACAATGCAATTCAGATCACAGTAGTTATGCTGCAATATATGCCTTCTACCACAGGCAACTTTGGAGATGGATGCGCTCCGGAAGTTTTGTCAAGGTTGGAGTTAGAGGTGGATGGAGCGGCACTGTGAAGGACATAACATATGGTTCAAAGGACTTCTACATTCAAATGAATACACTTCCTTCATCCGCTTCAAACATGATTCAGGAAAGCACTGTCACCGATTTTAAACACCAAAAAAGAGTGAGCCACCTGCTGTTTTTAATGTTATTGAAGTGAATTTGTTGTCTTGTTAGTGAACTGACCACTTATAGGATGATATATCAGTACTTTAACTTCGCCTGCTTCTATCATGAAAACTTTTCATTTTCCAATCATATGAATATAAGATACATTCAAATTACATTAGAAATGGTCAGAATAACTTATTATCCACAAACCGGTGTATATCTGAATTCATCATGGATGGTGATGAATTTATCATGTTTCTGAACACAAATGATGTAGATCTGACCTGCAAATTGGCAACTGAGTAAATGTTGTCAGACCAGGAATCCATTCCTGAAAATATAGCACTTTCAACATGCTCTTGTTCTTTGTGAAGCAAAAAGTGCAATGCTCTCATCATGTACACCATGTAGCACAAAAAGAGGGATTATTGCAGTCTAAGGTAACCACAAAACAAGTTGTACACACATTTTACCTTCATTAACCCGCGCACGTCCGCGGTGGGGGGCAGATATCTGCCCCCCCCCCGTTTTTTCCTCATTTGCCGCCAACCAAATAGGGTTAGCAAGGCCAAACCTCGCGTAGCTGTTCATTGGTCTTTTCCACATATCCTCATACATTTGTAATCCTGGGTCATCTCAGGTCAGGTCACCAGGTCTGGCGAAGTGACCCAACTACACTCGGAGTTCTAGGTGGCATAACTTCCACAATAATTGGGATATTGATTTCAAACTTCTAACATGTCATGATCTCATCAGGGACCATAATATGTATATCGGTTTTTTTGTAGCATTGACCTTAGGTCGGGTCACTGCCATGGCTTCCCCATTATAGGGCTATGGTAAAGTATACAAGTGTTTCCTGGTTACATACTTGCGCTCCGAATGATCTCATAACGGTTGTGGCATGTAGATGGAAGCTATGCTCAATGCTACCGCTGACATTTTTGCTCAGTGACCTCACCAAGGTATCTGAGGTCACCTGAGATCACTACACATTTATGCGCATTACATCGCACTGCATTGAGCTAGAAGGCTGAAATTACCGTCACTGTGCTTGTATCGTCAAGACGTTTCGATTGATACCTTATATGACCTCCCTAGGCCTTGGCCTGAGGTCATGAATTCATGACCTTGACCTGAGTTTCGGTTGACGTGACCTTACATTACACCGCCTATTGTCGGTAGCGCATTTCAAGGACTGTCGAATAGCGTTCACCATTTGTTTCTATCTGTTACAGGTTCTGAGATTTGTGTCAATTTCTGAGTTCCACCTGATCCGGTCGAATTTGACCTATGATGGCCCAGTGACCTGAATGTTGACCTGAGCGAAAAAATTACCGAAACACTTTCGATAGAGCCCGTTACCAGCTATCCAAGGCCGTTTTCCATTTGTCGCTAGCTAGCATAGTTCCAGAGATCTTAGGGGGTGCAGTCATCTGCCCCCCCCCCTCGGACATGCGAAGTTGGCGCGGACCGCCGGACGTGCGAGTGTTAATCATTGAAAGGTTTTACCGAGTTATGCTAGGCCAGGCTTTTGTTGTAAGGTAGTGCTTTTCCTTTAAAAACATTTTTTGTTCAAAAACAGCTCAGGCTAGATTAGGTTAGGAAACTTTTTAGTTTGAAAATGTTTGTGAAGAAAAAATGTTAGGAAATTGTCCATTGGAAAATAATTGTATTTCATGCATGCAAGGCTAGGCTGGAAAAAGTAAGATTAAGTTACATCTTCTTTTTCTTTACTCTGAACATTATTTTTCATCTTATGTTACTCAAATCCAAGCCCCCTTTTCCGAGTCATGTTGCCTCCCTTTTTGAAAAGTATGCATATGCAGAGGAAATGAGTGGTTACATTGTGTTCAGCATGTTAATGAGGGATTACCATAAGCGAAAAAAACCTAAAAAGCCAGGCATTATTGCAGGTTAAGGTAACTATCAGACAAGTTCTACACACATTTTACCTTCATGAAGCATACAAAGGAGTGAGGGTTGGTTGTCAGGTCAGGTTAGGCTTTGTTGTGATAAAAAGGAAACATACTTAATGCCTGTAATTTTCTTTTAAAACAGCAGTGCAGGCTAGTTTAGGTTAGGTCTTTTAAGTTCAAAATAATTGAGAAAATGCCTGTAAAGTTTCAATAAAAACAATTAATGTCTTGCATGGGATGTTGGGCCAGGTTGTGTTGGTTACCTAACATATTTCTTAACTTTGTTTTTCTGCTATATAGCCTAATTCCAGACCCCTTTTGGGTGTTATTAATACTCCCCATTTGAAAGTATGTATTTCCAGAGGATAGGATGACAAGTTTGTGCTTTTATGTGTTTTATTAGTTTTGGGAATATATATTTTAAATGAAAGGTTTATGAATGTGACTAAGATGATGTTATCACTCATTTTCTGGGCAATTTTTTTTTTATTTTCTCACGTTGTGAGCAAAATAGCACAAGAATTGGCTTTGGGTTAGGTAGCATAGCATAAAAACAAATTCATTAAAAGTGTAAGATACCTAGCCTGACTTCAGTCTAACCTGCCTTTGGAGAAAACAATTCTAAAAACAAAACTTGAAAAATATCAGACAATTGATTTCCTTGAAGCTTAAAAAAACCTCACCAAACCTACCCTAACCAGAAATATTGTGTTTAAGGTGGTAACAAGACAAGCTTAAACAAACATTTTCCTCTATAATGTAAAGAAGTGACTGGGTTTGGTTTTAGGGCAGGTTAGTTTAGGTGTTTTAATTTTGATCTTTTGCGAAAATCTCCACAAAATTTAACAGAAAATGATCTTCCAGAAAGAAGATCCAACTCATATGTGTATTTTTTCACACAATTTTCAATTTTGCAGCAAGAGGTGAAAAGTCAATCCACTATCCAATCCAAATCTTTCATTTAGGTACAAAATGAGCTGGTTGGTGTTGTTTAAGTTTTATAAGTACCATGCCATTTTCAATTTTTGGGTACATATGATTTTCCCCTTTGGTTACCGGCAAATATATTCCATGCATAAAAAGATAGTATGTCCATGAAAATGTGCTCTGGAAGAAATCTGTTTGCACTCTGACTCCAGACCCAGAAAGTAAGTTCCCCACCCTGGTCAACACTCCACGCAAAACATTCTTCCATTCACATCCATTTAACACCGCCCATTGTTTTCCACCACTTAACCATGCCTCTATCCAACATAGAACTTTGTGATCAATTCCAAGCTCAATTCTAGTTCCAGACCAAAACCCATGTTAAAATATCCTTTAAAAGGTTGTGCCTACAAGATAGATGAGCCTGAACCTGAATCATTGGTCAATTTGGGCTAGTACCTTATACATTGGCACCTTACACGACTGACCAGTCACTTCCTTCACACTTCACTCCCCATTTTTTAAAATTGATACCTTTGTATTTTACCAATTTTCAGGTACTTCACATTCTACCAGAAAAAAAAATATCCAGGGGAAACTGCTGAAACTTGAGCACATCATACCATAATCTTTATATATATATATAATGAAGCCAAGCAGGTGCATCATGCTTTACTTTCTACAACAGTTTTATACATGTTCTGCAGTTATTGTAGGGCCTTCCAACCCATCTCTTGCCACAGCATAGTTTACAGTGGCATGCATACAATGCACTTGAGTTCTCCTTAGTAAATACTTATGAAAATTGCTTGCTTAGGGACTCAATATTACAACAATGCATCACTATTTCACCATCTACCTCCAGTGCCCTTAAACTAAATTATTAATATTTTAGATTGTAGAAGCTAGGGAACCTCTTAGCACTGCCTGCTGAATATCATCAGGCTATTTTATTTTCAGCCAGTTCTTTGTCATCCTAACACACCTAGCTATATTTATAGTTATTCTATATACTTCTAGGCATTCCTCAGAGTTGATTTTTTGTTTCTTCAATGTCTATTTCTTTGATCCACACATGTTTTATTCATTAATCAGCCATGAATGGTGTCTAACATTGTTTAATCACATGCACCTGTCTTGACCTTGAAACCATCCCATATTTTAGAGTGCATCACATTCTTAAGGATCAAGATCTATGAATAACTCCTCCCAATTAATTTTTCCCAGGAAGATTATGAACTGACTGAAATTCTCCTTAGGGAAATTTTGGATCAGTGTCTTATTGTTTCCTACACTTTCAGCCTTCTTGCACTGAAATACATCTGGTATTCCTGGTAAAAAACACAATGCCTTGGAATAATACATTTCCCAAAATTTCAGCAAAGGTAGACTTCAAAATATTCCTACTTGCAGTGTATTAAGGGCAGCCTGCAATGGACTATCTGGTATTACAGCCCATTGTTGGGTGTATCAGACATGAGGTCAGAGGGAGCTCATGCTAAAGACACACCAATAAAACATGTCTACCCACATGATGTGGAAATCCTAGCAAAAGCTAGGAAAATGAACACAACATATCCTAATCTATGCTAGTCTGAACTACAGCTTCTTTCACCTTACAGTGGCCAAATGTGAGAAAAATTTGTCATGTTATCACCTTATCAAACTGCAAAACATAGGGACATTTTATAAGGTCAACTTCATCACCTTGGCATCAAATACAGCTCACATACAATGAGGAACTGTTGTTTGGCTAGTATACAAGGTAACTACCTTGTATACTAGCCTAAGAGTACTGCCTTAATGCAGGACTAATGGATATGATGAACATAGTTACAAAGTCATCACAGATAAGACAGACACAGACATAAGGGGTGGTAGTGATTCAGCTGGCACAGTGCTCTACCTGTGATGTCACAGTTGCTCTGGATGTCATAGGATGTGACAGGTGTAGCTGCTGATTCCACCCTTCAACAATGTGCCTTGGCTTAGCTTAGGTAATGCTCCAGGCAATTGTTGAACATGGAGATGATGGCATTGCATTTACATGCACTGACTGCCAAGCTTCCAGTTCCTCAGGAGGGAATGGGGAGCATTTGGAGAGCATTCCTGGAGCATTTGGGCAGCTGCACCAGACTGTCAAAACATTGTGTAAGGTTGTTGGGGCACTTACTGCTCAGGTATGGGCATTGATGTCCAGGGGCCTGGGGAGGAAGCTCCAAACATCTCCAAACCCATCCCTGAGAAGCTCATACGGGAAATTTGAGAGGAGTTGAGAGAGATGGAGGAGCAGAATAAAAGAAGGGACTCTATAATTATCTGTGGTTCTGGAGCTAGATCCCCACACAAAGTTGAACAAAGAGTAATGGCAGCAGTACAAAAAAAAATAATGGGTGCTGAGGTTGTCCTGACATGTATTCCATGCATTAGTCAGAAGGATATTTATAGGGCCAAGATATCTAATAGAGATATTAGATATCTAGGCAGTCTGCCGCCAGGCGTTGAGGAGGAAACACGTGTTTGGTGGGGCTACTACATACAAGCTAAGTGTTGCGGAAAAGGACGGTGTGCTGGGATAAATTGTGTATAGATATTTAGCGGTTGCTTCTGAGCGTATATTTCAACAGTTTTTATCAAATAAGTATTTTTGACCAGCAAATTAGGCTATATTAACCCAGGGAGGCTGCCCAGCGCCATTTTGTTAAGTTCTAAGGGTGTTGGCTGTGTCAATTTGGTGTTTAAGTTTAAGATAGATTTTAAGACTAAGATAGTAGGCATAGCATTACACTAGGTATATCTTCATATCCTAGTGTAACTGCAGGATTGTTGGGTGTTGTGGACGGGTACTACAGTGTTTGATTCAGTGGTGTATATTTGTGTGGTGTGAGCTCTGTAGTGTGTAATTCTAGAGTGTATAATTCTATAGTGTAGGCTTCTGTAGTGAATAAGTTTGTGTCAAATTGGTGTGTAAGTTTAAGATAGATTTTAGGACTAAAATAGTGGGCATAAATTAGAGTAGGTATCTTCATATCTAGTGTAATTATACGGGATTATAGTGTATTGTAGATACTTATAGGCTATATTACTGTATTACTGTAGATATATTACAGTAGATACTTGTAGGCTTACAAGCTTACAGTAACTAGACTTAGTACTAAGAGTAGAAAGAAAAAAACAACAACAAAAATGGAAGGAGACTGTGGGAATTGTAAGTGTGTGGGAATCATTGGGGACTTGAGTAAGAGGTTAGATATGTTAACGGGGGGAGGTGGAGCGCTTGAAGTGTTTGGTGGCGGGACCCATCATGGGAGGTGCCAGCCAGGCAACTCGGGTGCCCGAGTGGAGGACTGATGGGAGTTCGGATGGCTTGGTCCGGGATGGTGGCAGTTGGAAGGTGGCAAGGCGCCATAGCACCCGACTGGCGCTAAGGAAGGTGGACATGGGCGTCCCAATTAAAAATAGGTTTGAGGCACTGGAGGAGAGGGAAGGTAATGATGAGAGGGACGGAGGTGGGGATGACCAGATGGCTGAAGATAGAGATGGAGAGAGAGAGGTTTTAGTCATAGGGGATTCCAGGGTTCGGTACATGGATCGAACATTTTGTAGCAAGAACCCCAGCAGACGGATGCGTGTTTGCTACCCGGGAGCGCAGGTGAAAGATGTTAGGGATAGGCTGGAGGGAGTAATGAGGGGAAGTGGAGAGGGTGCAACGGTAATTGTGCAGGTTGGAGTTAACGATGTAGGAAAAAATAATACAGAGGAAACAATGAAAGCCTATAGGGCTTTGATAGGTAGTTTAGCAGGAAGTAGGAAAAGAGGAGTGGTGACATCCATCCTCCCTATGGTCCATGCAAGCATGGAGTGGTATTCGAGGGCCATTGGGCTCAATACCAGGGTGGCCAACATTTGTAAGGAGCTTGGGGTGCAGTTCTTGGATTTGTGGGGGGAGTTTTGGGGGAGGACGGAGATGTTTGCTTTAGATGGATTACATCTGAGCAAGAGAGGAGTGGAATTGCTCAGCAATAGGTATGAGGAGGCTCTCAACAGGAAACAGGGAAACTAGGCAGGACATGGGGGGATGTAGCTGATAAAGAGAGAAGCATAGCAAGCAATGGAAGGAATAATTTATAATGTTTTTATGTCAATGCCAGAAGTGTTAGAAACAAAATTGGGGAACTGCATGCATATATGTTGTCTGAACAGCTAGATTTGGTGTGCATAACAGAAGCATGGGTTAACGAAAGCATGTTTGGAGACAACTTGCAAGAATTTGAATTGACAGGCTACAACATGCATGCCTATCAAAGAGAGGCAAGGATAGGAGGTGGCATTCTCTTGTATGTTAGGCAAGTAATGAAATGTCGTTCCATAGAGGATGGAGTACATAGTGCAGGAGTCGAATCTTTGTGGTTAGATATAATTCTGAAGAATGGAACAAAATTTAGGATTGGGGCATTCTATAGACCTCCAGACCAGAATGAAAACACTGACAGGCTGATGCAGGAAGAGATAAGTAGGAGAGTACAGGAGAGAACTATTTTGTTGGGGGATTTCAACATAGCAGGATTGGGAAACAAAACAATAGGTGTAAGCAAATCAGAAAGATGTTTCATGGCTTGTTTTGAGGACAATTTCTTCTTTCAAATGATACACGAGCCTACAAGGGAAAATAAAATATTAGATGTAGTGCTTACTAATGAGGAAAATTTTGTGCAAAATGTTAACGTAGGAGAGACCTTTGGTAATAGTGATCACAACATTATACGCTTCTCATTATATGTTGGAATGGTAGCAACCAACAGAACATTGATTCCGAATTTTACAAAAGGGAATTACAGTGAGTTCAGGAGCTTCCTAAGTGAAATTAATTGGGAAGACATATTGAATGGCTTAGATGCTTATGAAATGTGGACAATGATAAAAGATAAGCTATTTCAGGGTCAGGATAGGTTCATTCCCAGTAGGCAAATTAGATCAAACAGGGTTAAGCACCCTTCGTGGCTGACTAGGGAAGTTAAGCAATTACTGGACTCAAAGAAACAAGCATTCAAGAAACTAAAAGATACTAACTCTGGGTTAAACCTAGAATCATATAGAATAGCTAGAAATAAAGTTAGGAGGTGTGTTAGAGCATCTAAAAGACTTGCTGAAATCAACTTTGCTCGAGAATGTTCAGCAGGTAATGCTAAGAGATTCTTTAGCTTCTATAAATTTAAGGCTAAAAAGTGTAGTGTAGGACCACTGGAGGTAGATGGGGAAATAGTGGTTGATGATTGCGACATTGTGGAATCCCTAAGCAAGCAATTATCATCAGTCTTCACTAAAGATAATTCTGGTACAATAGGAACATCTGTAGGCCATGCCATGGCAGGTGATATGCTGGAGGATCTTACAATAACTACAGAAGCCGTAGAGAAGCAGTTGCAGAATATAAAACCTAATAAAGCTTCCGGACCAGATGAAATATATGCTAGGATCTTAGTAGAGTGTGCTAAAGCTTTAGCAACTCCCCTAGGTATCATTTTCAGGCGATCTATGGAGTATTCAGAAGTACCTGAAGATTGGAGAAATGCAAGTGTAGTACCAATTTTCAAAAAGGGAAATAGGAAGAGTGTAGGAAACTACAGGCCAGTCAGTTTGACCTCATTAGTTTGCAAAGTACTAGAAAAGCTGGTTAAACAGAATGTTCAGATTCATCTTGATAGGCACAACCTTTTAAGGGATACTCAACATGGATTTCGATCTCAAAGGTCTTGTTTAACTAACCTATTGGAGTTCATTGAGTATGTTACCAAAGAAGTAGACAATGAAAGCAGGATGGATGTTGTGTACTTGGACTTTAGCAAAGCTTTTGATAAAGTTCCACATGGAAGGTTAATTCATCAATTACAACATGGGATTGTAGGAAAAGTTCTACATTGGATTGAAGCATGGTTGCAGGGAAGGAAACAAAGGGTAGTATTGAATGGATGTAAATCTGGTTGGAAAGATGTTCTGAGTGGAGTGCCACAGGGCTCTGTTCTAGGGCCCCTCCTCTTTATCATCTTTGTGAACAACATTGAAGTAGGGCTGAGGAATAGAGTGTTCAAATTTGCTGATGACATCAAGCTGGTAGGAGTGGCTAACAGCAGAGATCAATCTAGTAATATTCAACTAGATTTGGACGACCTAAAAGAGTGGGCTGATCAATGGCAGATGACTTTCAACTATGATAAGTGTAAGGTTATGCATATAGGGTCTGCAGGCGAGACATTCAGTTATAAAATGGGAGGGAGGGAACTGGATGTTATTGAAGAGGAAAGGGACTTAGGTGTGTTGGTCTCAAAAGACCTTAAAGCAGAAAAACAATGTATCTCAGCTAGAAATAGGGCACTCAGAATGCTGGGACTCATTAATAGAAGTGTGAAATATAAGAGCAGGGAAGTCATGAAAAAGCTGTACTTAGCATATGTGCGGCCCCACTTGGAGTACTCTGTACAAGCATGGAGCCCCTACCTAGAAAAGGATATAGATATGTTAGAAAGAGTCCAGCGCAAAGCCACTAGACTCGTCAGTGGATTAAGTAACTTAGAATATGGAGAAAGGCTTAATGCATTAGATATGTACTCACTCAAGTATAGGAGATTAAGGGGAGACATGATTGAAATGTACAAAATTGTTAGAGGGCTAGATCAGGTCAATTTGAATGATGCTCTGCAGTTTAGAGTATCCCATAGGGGTCATCAATTCAGGTTAGACAAAATGAGGTGCAGGACAGTTAAACGACAACAGGTCTTCAGTCAAAGGGTTGTTGACCAATGGAATAGGCTGCCTGCTGATGCAGTGGGGAGTCCCTCATTGAATGTCTTTAAAAGTAGGGTGGATAAATTTTTTAGACAGGAAAATGTTGTTTTTGAATTCTAACTTGTGATGCATGGGATATTGAGTATTTTCACTAGCTATATAGGGTATAACATTATGCTAGTATTATGTTGTACTATATGGGGTGTACCTAGCAGTGGATTTGGCAACTTCCTTTGCAATGTCATACTGATGAGATTGGCTGTGGTGGCACAGGTGGAGGGATTGCATGGGTTTGGAATTGATAGGTGTGAACATGTACTTTCTAATATCTTCTAGACAGGCTTGACCCAGATGGGCCCTTGTGGCCCTTATTAAGCCTTAACACTTTATGACTTTATGACTTTATGATATATGAAAACTGCTTCTTCAAAAGGCCAGAGAAATGGCAAAACATGAGGACTTAAAGTCCCTTTACATCCATAGGGACCTAACATACACTCAATGACAAGAGTTCTACAGATGCAGCCATGCTAAAATGGGGAGCAAAAACCTTTAAACTAACAAGGCACCTTTGAATACTTTTCAGCATGTTTTGTTCTTCTCCAGACTTGAAATATCCTTAGTGAATCCTAATTGCATACAGAATAAAATTATGTACACATCTACTTCCCTTTCAGACATAAAAATTGACATACTGGCAGTTGACATAACTTGGTTGTTACCATCAGTACCTAGCTCATTTGTATATATAGCAGGTTATGAGATAGTGAGAACTGACACAATTGGTCCTACTCCCAAGCATGGTGTTTGCCTTTATGTGAAACATGGCATTAAATTTGAATGAATCAAGGTCTCCACCCCCAATGTCCACATTATTTTTGTGAAGGATTTCTGCCAATACATAGTGTGTTTACCATCCTCCAACAAACTGAGGGCCAGAACCAGGCACTTGTACCTTTCTTTTTACTGATTTTCGTGATGGTACAGAAATAATTATTTTATATTTTAATTTATCATCGGTGGATTGGTCTAATGGTGTTACTGACAGTGAGGATCACTCACACAGATATCATTCATAAACTGTTTTCATATGCTTGGTCTAACTCAACGGATTTAACAGCCCACCTTTGTAATCTCCAGAACCTGCAGGTTATACACTATACACCTTTCGTATGTTGTGTAACCCCGTAGGTTATACACCATGCGCCGTCTGTATGGCGTGTAACCCTGCTGGTTGTACACTAGACCGGTTCAAATTTCAACTTTTTTCGAAGATAGTTTCATCTCGCGAATTTTCCCATTGTTTGGTTCATTTTAAGTCGATTGGTGTTGGTTTTAGCAGGATCGATCAATATCTTAGGGTGCCGCATCGACCCCAAAGTTTCCGTGTTCGGACTTACAACCAGGGGGGTGCCGTCCCTTCAGCGGCCATAGGGCCACTTTAATTTCTGACGTCATTGGTCAGACATTTCTTGCGCATTTACTGCGCCAGACCACAACCGTCGTTTCAAATCTCTGGCGGTGGTGCGGCTGCGTGCGTTATATTATAGGCTTTTCTGGTCTTTGACTAGCTCTGCTCTGAGGCTGAGTGCTCGTAGTAATGGGATACTGCTCTGTGGCTAAGTGTGCTTCATCGTTCAGGAAGAATCCTGACATCTCGTATTTTAATTTTCCGAAAGATGCTAAAAGACGCAAAGATTCTATTCCGTCCGTGAACATTCCGACAAGGTATGGAGTCATCTGTTCATTTTAAGCACTTAATTAAAGTTATGTTACTTGCTTTGGCAACCGGCTTGAGGCTATTTGTATAAATGCTCAATGTTTCAAGTGGGTAATTCTAATTTAATATTTATTGTAAATAAATATTGATAAATAGATAATAAATATTAATCTTTATTGGTTTATACAACATTTCTACCTGCAATTAACTGCATGTATTTTTTGTTCATGCCTGCCTTAGTATGCAGACTGAGGTTCAGACTGCAGTATGCAGACTGAAGTAACCCATGCAAGAACTTGGATTTAAAAACATCAAGTTGGTTGATTACCAGCAAGTTAGGTCAGTTGTATTGAGTTTATGCTGGTGATGGCTCAAAGTAATGATGGGAGTCTGCCAGTCTGTAGAATGTGAAGCACCAAAAACATGCTTTGAGTTTGGTTATATTGCAACACAAACAATGTGTTAAAAAAATGTAACTTAGCCTTGGAAAAACACTCTTATAAAAAAAACAATCAACTCACCCCAAGGTAAAATTTTAAGAATAATTTTCTTCTTTAAAATATTACAAATTTAAAATTACATAAGGTAGTTTGACATCTTCAGCTTTATGATGGCATAATATGTGTAATGCTTGTTGGAATATTTTAATGCAGAAAAAATGATGTATATTTCGATGTTTATCCCCATTGCTTGTCTGTTTTAAAAAAAGTCTACATTCTTGCTGGGGTGGCTTCATGAACCAGGGTCCTATTGCTCATCAGGGATTGGTGCATAAACCCTTGTCTCACCACAATGAGTTCCACAGGCACAGGCAATGAGCTCTAGTTCAATGGCAGAATTTTGACCAAGAGTTTAACATGCTGTCAATGCACTGACACTGCTGCCAATAGCATAGCATAAACATAGCTTATTGGATCTATATGTAACTCTTCCTTCATCTTTGCAACAGGGAAGAGAGAACAGCTGCTTTGGAGAGGTGTCAGCGCCATACTCATAGGGAGCAGAAGCAGACTGTTGACAGTGTGCTTGGTGATAGGTCAAGTCCAAATATACAGATGTCTGAAGCTGAGCCTGCTGCTGATGCAGATACTGATTCCACGATGTGGTAAGTTATTATGGTGCAAATTCCATTTTTGGTAGTACCACAAGACAAAAGTAAGCACACCCAATCTTCAATCTGTCTTGCAACCAGTTATGAAATATGATTGATGCAGATGCACACTAAAGTATGACTTCACAACATGTCTTGTTGGTCCTGGTGTGTACCTATTTATGGAAATAATGGAAAAAGTATGTCTGATCAAAATATATTCTGATTGTTCTTTGTACTGTGATTATACTTACTGTGCTACAGTATGTTCATTACCAACAAAATGTTCTTCATTTTAATGAATCACTAAGATTGCTTTTAACATTTCACTCACCTTCGCCTCCAAAAAGCAAAAAGTGATGTATTACGCGTCGGCCTTGTTTTCCGATTGCAGTGATCTGTCTGAAGTAGACAACGTCCCAACGCTGCTTCAGCCTATGGCAGAAGTGCGGATTTTGACGCCTCTGGAGGAAATCTGCCGGCTGCAGAGAAAGGTGGATCGGATGCAGCGTATCTGTCGTCAGAGACGTCTGGCGTGGCGGCGCCAGAAGTCTGATCTGCTCCGCCGCAACAGCATCCTGGCGAAGAAGACCGCGACCCTGGACCAGCTGCTGGAAGCAGGCGTGCTGTCGGCAGAGCAGGTGCGCCAAGCGGCCACTTTGCGCCGAACCTGTTGGGGGGCCAAGGCCGTCGCTAGAGCGCTGGGCCTGCGCTGGATCTCGAAGAAGGCCTTCACGTATGTCAGCAACGTGCTAAATCTCCCCCTGCCGTCCATGACGACGCTGTCACGATGGATACGCTCCTTCACGGTCACACCGGGCGTGATGGAGGCTGCCGCCGCGGTTCTGGAGGCGGCCGTCCAGACCATGGAGCCCATCCAACGTCTGTGCGTCATCTCATTCGACGAGATGAGCCTGGACAGTAGACGCTGTTATGACGCTGCAGCGGACCAGGTGCTGCCGGCATCTAAGCTCCAGGTATGAAATGTGTACTTTCTGACGATGAGCCAGGGACTGTTGCATTTTTACGACGTTCGCATTGTTTGTAAGATAATTTTCACCCTCAATTAACCTATTTCCCAACTTTTGGCCGGTGATTGGCATTAAGCAATGCATTAATGCATAGCAACTTTAACGTGCTTACCCAATCACAATTGTGTTCACTTTTTTGTACTTTGACCAGGTTTATCCATTGCATTGTATGTTGTCCTTAACATAATGTTAATACCGTAATGTTTTACGTCCTTAACATTATGCCGGCCGTACCGACTTCTCCACCAGTTTTGACAAATTTCGGTTAATTGGCAGCTGTGGCCGAAATAAAAAGTAACGGTTGACTGGGAATCCAATTACACTTCTCAATGTGGAGGGTAGATGTCTTCCCACTGCTCTGTTTGGGTGATTACAATTGCATGTCATGATTATCTTTTTATATTTTGCTGGGTAATGGGGAATTCGTGCATGTCAGTTGTGTGTTTGTTCAATGTTCAGAATCTCTAAGACGTCAGCGGTATCTGAATTCGGAAATCCTACTGCAGGTTCTCATGGTTCGTGGGTTGTGCGCACCTTGGAAGCAGCCGCTGTTCTATGAACTGGACGCTGCCATGACCATCGAGAAGCTCTCCGTCGTCATCGCCAGACTGGAGACACTGGGCCTGAAGGTGGTCGCCGCCGTGAGCGACATGGCCCCTTCGAACGAGGCCATGTGGAAGGAGGCCGGCGTCACTTCGTCCTCAACCTGGATATCCAACCCAGCAGACCCAATCCGGTACGTCCATGTCAAACTAGTTTGATGATGTTGATGGTGTTGTAGCTTTCCAGAGTCCCAAACAACAGTGAGTGTAACGTAAATAGGCAAGCATTTCATTGCTGCATAAAATCGTTATTGTGGCATGCATAAACTTGATATCGGCTCCTCGACCAGCGTGGGAAAAGTGGTTCGCTGACCTGGAGTCGGAGAATAACAAATTTGTATCGGAGCCCTCCAAGAAAAAGAAGATATTCCTGCCCATGGAGTCGGAGAATAAAAAAGATGGCCTCAGACCCCACCCCCCTAAAAAAACAGAAAGCTACTGGTGTCGGAGCCCCCCCAAAAAAGATGATTGCTGAAAAGCGTACAAGCCGCTTACTTACAAGCATACTTACACCCCTTTACTGGACCCTAAGTCACTTCAATTACGCCCACTTAATTCACTCGCACTTACTAGGTTTTTCTCCGGAAAGCTCTCAAAACTTTGTCTCAACCCGAGTATACCCAACCAATCAAGACAAAGATCTTCGCGCAAAGGGAAGGGGACAAAGCAAGGCGAAACGCGCGGTCAAAGTGTGGTCGCTGTGTAAACATGACTGCAATATTTACACAATTTCAAGACCGCTGCTTGACCTCAATTCCTGTAGCCTTTAATAGGAATTCATACGTCAATACGGTGTTACCTTTTTTCTTCAGTTATATAGGAATCAATACACTGAAGATATATGTTCCTAATCATGAAATTACGTTGTCTTTATCCTAGATCAAAACATGAATCGGGCGAGACCGTCCCAATATTTTTTTAATTCTCCTACTCTAGTACGGATATTGTCCTGTCCTAACGGCGACGTATCCAAGGGTGGTCAAATGATGAAATGATAGATTTTTCGTAACTATTTTAAATGACGTCTAATTGTGACCATAAATGGCCCGGAGAACGTAATAACTCCGTACATGCACAGTTACTGCAGTTGCTGAAGTGATAAAACTACTATTCAGATGCTTTTCTCTTGATGGGTTACTGTAGTTTTGCGAATTGAGGTGGAATTCATACCAAAGTAACCCAAGGTCTTTTGCATTTCTTTAAGCATTTACATGGCTCCCAAAAATAGGTCTTCTGCCATCAATGAAGTTCGCTAGCTGGTGCTATTTTATGCATTTCAATTCGAAATTGAATGCTCTATTTCATGAAATTAACAGAATTACTGAAAACTGTCTGAGATGTCCAGAATTACGTTCTCCGGTAGTCTCCGATTGGAATGCGGCTGGAGAACAGGACCTCGGGTCCGATATGCGAGTATATGACGTCGTTGTGCATATTTCGAGTTCCACTATGGTCGCAAGATATGGCAGCAAGACGAGAGGTTTCGTAATGGAGATTTTTTGGTGTAACGCCAGTATTTCCCGGAATTATGAAGAAGAATCGTGGTATATTCCAATATTTCCTTCTGAAGCGTCATTTCGACAGAATTCTGAAGACATACGAAAACCTAATCCCTCATATCTTTGTTATTTAGAATGAGACGAGATTGGCGCAAGCCGAATGACGATTCATCTGTGGTTACAGAGTGATTGTGCTGGGCCGCCGTCCTGCCAGTGTGAAAATATCCTGGAGAGTAATTGGCTGAGGTAATAACTAGTTCCGAAATTTACATTATTTTGTTCTCTATTGTTTCTATGCTATGTTGATGCTTTTGTTTCGTTCGGATTTGGAGGCATCGTGCACACCAACGATTACCTGAGTAACCCCCGCGAGTTCGGCCTTGATTGGGGCTTAGACTGAGCCAGGACATAGTTTGTTTGACACATGCACAATGCAATCCAAATAACCACCACAAACTTGTAGGTATTCTGATATAACATGATATGCTTCCTGGGCAATTGACTGCAACCTGCATTTCATGCCTTATGACCTGCTATGCCATGCTCTTCTGTTCTGTTGTCCAGGCTTCTAATTTGTATGATGGACTGGAAACTGCAACTGCATTGTTGGAGCTGTACTGAGATCCTGGAAGCAAAATGTCATCCATAAATTGGCACGTTTCATTCGGAGAATAAAAAAGTTCAACATTTGCAGTCACAATCCTGGAGAATAAAATGTCCTTAGGTCTCCATACTCCAGGAGAGGCCCAAAATTCCCACCCTGTCCTCGACCCAAAAGTTTGTTGTACCCCAGGTATGATCATATGTTGATTCCACGTACACAACAGCTTATTTACCAGCATGCAGCTTCTTTGGCTGGCATACTGTAAAAATATTTCAATTCAAGTACATTTCGTTATTTTAGAAAGCCTAGGGGTGGGGTTAATGTTTACCCCCACCACACCCGACCCCATGTTAATTAGAAACCTCTCCCATCCCCTTAGGAAAGTCTGGGTCTTTGCGGACCCGCCCCACCTCATCAAGCTGATGAGAGCCCACACAATGGCGGAGAACGGCGGCCTGCTGGTGCCGAAGACCGATGGCGGTACAGCCCTGCTCAGCCGTCAGTGCTTTGAGGAGCTGCTTGCGCTGGACAACGGCGAGCTGAGGCTTTTCCCCAAGCTCACGCGGTTCCACCTGGAGGTAAGAAGGGGATTCGGAGCAACTCATACTGCTCGCAGAACCTGTATGGACGTCAAGTGCTTTTCTGTCAGATCTTCTGAATATATGAAAGTTATAACTAATATAATATAGTATAAAATTAACATTTCTAGGCGCTAAGTGGTAAAAATGGACGGGGAATCCAATTCAAAACATGAAATAGTTTTAGGGTTACTGTACACTTAGTGACGAATGTCATCCTGGGGGCAAACTCAGGACAATGACTTCAAAGCCTCAAAGGACATGGAAAAGGTTAATAACCTACATCATCCTGTTTGTGCAATCCCCAATTACCACATATTCAACATCATTTTGGCTCGCCATGTTGTGCCAGGCTGCGTGATACATGGCTTTGTTGAACAGAATTCAAGGTTCTCCCTTTTGTGATGTGATCGTTCCACAACCTTGCATAATCTAAGCAATTTTACCAGAATTTCTGAAAAAGATGAGAATATCCTGTGAGGTACCGGAAGTCAGGATGGGTTCCGTTGAACAGTCCGGAAAATACGCGGAAACGCCTAGGGGGTGCATCACTCCCGCCCACATCACCCACCAACGCCACCCGCATCCCCACTCCCATCCCTACTCCCACCAACACCCACTCCACTGGCAATGGCTAAGGTGAACGTTGCTCGATGGACTTAGATATTACAACTGCGAGACGGATCACAAATGGACTGAGAAATTGCTTCGCATTAAACAAAACTTCGCATTGAAGCCGTTGGCTATCGTCCAAAATGCACTTTGGACATGCCTGCCCTATATTTTCATGCCGCTGGTCAGAGTGGCCAGAGGGTGCATCTAGCCACGCAGGCCTTCTCCAACAGCGTGGGGACTGCGATGGGGCAGTTGCTGCCTCGCCGCCAACCACAGTCGGCGGCCGTGCTCACCGTCGACAAGTGGTTTGATGTCGCAAACAGCCGTGCGCCATTCAACGCCCGACTGGAGCGCTGCGGCTACGGCATCAGCCCGGGGGCCACGGCTGTCCAGGAAGCAGCTCTCCGGGACATGGAGTTGCTCATCGGGAGTGCGCGGAAGTTCACACCAAGGCACCCCGGTGGACGGGCAGGGCTGCTCCCGTCCCAGCACGGCATACTGCGGAGCATTGCCTCACTTCGCGGCCTGCACGCGGACCTGCTGGCCACAGTCCCCGGGTACCAGTACCTGCTGACCTCCAGGCTGAACCAGGACTGCCTGGAGAATGTCTTCTCCCAGCTCCGGGGCATGTGCGGCCAGAACACCACCCCGGACGCTGTGGAGACGCGGTCCCGGCTACGCATCCTACTGATGGCGCCGTCCCCGCTGGTGGCCGCCAACAGCCGGGGCCGTGCGGTACAGCTGGAGGCCGACACGGACTTCTTGTCCACGGAGAGCCGGCTGGACTGCCTCACCAACGATGCCTTCGAGGGCCTCGACATCCAGGTAAATATGTGATCATAGCTAAGCAGTGTTCAAATAATGTTTGTTTTTCGTTGTTGTGACATGTCGAAACGGATGCAGCCCAATGTCATCATTCGCGTTAGATGCAAGGCTGTTTAAAACATCTTCAAATCTTTCAAGCTCAAGTCTGAGCCAATAAAGCACCTTTTTACTTGTTCTGATATATTCTCCAATATATATAAATACCTGAATTCACGATAGGGACAACAATCACTATGCCTGTGTTATCAACTGTTCGTGTATAATATGCTACATCATAGGTAATTATGTAATTATATTCCACCATATTTCGCGAAAAATGTCTCACTGTACCTGAGAACTTGTAACAGGACCACGCAGATATAACATAGTGTAGCTGAAGCAAAACATGGGGAAGCTTTGCATTCTGGATTCTGCCAATCCATGGTTTACTGTGAAACCACCAGTGAAGCTGACGGTGTTGCGTACGTTTTCACTGAACTGAACGCAAACAAAACAGTTTTGACTACCATGATGTGTACTTCAGGGTAATGCTCATCTGTTTCAGATTCAGGATCTTGATCAACTGGATGCCGCCGAGGAGGAAGCAGACTTCAATCGGGCCTACCAAGCCTCAACCCTGCAGCCTCCGGCGCCCCTCAACCTGGAGGACTCCGCTGGCGAGCATCCGGCAATGCCTTTGGTCGAGGTGATGGCGGCCCGGGACCCCAGCGATGAGGTAGGGATCGAGCTGGAGGCGCTGGCTCTCGTGGCAGGGTTTGTGGCATGCAAATGCCGGGCCATCGACCCTACACTTGGTCAGGCAACCAGCATAGCGCAGCCCAGTTCTGTGCCCGACAGCTGGCTTCGCGTAGTGAGCCGTGGCGGTCTCTTGGTGCCCTCGGAACGCTGGATGGCAGTGGTGCATGGCTTTGAGCTGACATTCAACCTGGTGATGGGCAGCGCGGCGGATGACCAGCCCGGCATCGTGAGGCGGCTGATGGCGGAGCTGCTTCTGGCAATTATTGGGGAACGCATTGCATGAAGGCAATAGGAGAACTTAAATGAATTGAAAGGTACACTCAATGGGGTCCCATGATAAGACCTGAAATTATTGGCTGGAAAAGTCGAGATTTAAGGGGAAAGTGTCCCCTCAAAAGTGCATCAAACAAAACCCCGGTATCCTTCTCATAATTTGCGTAAGTTCCACCCCACATCCTTCCTTATCAGAATTCGTTGGTGAAAAAAAAGCTATGGGACGGTGCCAGCTGGAGACGAAGCCTGCATGATGCGACCACCTGTTTGAACTCCTATGTCGCGTTTCCGGCAAGTTTCAGGTAGAAACTGAAATTATATTTTCGGCAGAGAAAGACGTGTTCTATCACATGGTCTTTATTTTATAGCTGTGGCTTCATTCCTAAAAAAGATATTACATTACAAACTACCCCTATATAGCATTGCGAGCAATGGGGATATCGGCCGTTGAAAACTTGTGACGTCATGAAAAGTTCCAATTGCCGGACGGTTGTACCTTATGTAAAGGGCCTTGCTGAGTTCCTTCTGGTGGAGCCACGGGAACAGACCCATAGCCTATCGCATATAATTAGCAGTACCTGGTTGGCACATGTGATATAGAAGAAATTGAACACTTCATGCACTATTTAATACTCTTGGGCACCAAAAACCTTATGCTTCTGCCTTAATTAGACATTTATTCCTGAGAAGGTATACTTGTAGCCTGATGTGATCAAAGCCTTGCTGAAGATCAGGGGTCGTCGATAATGACAACACTGTCAATGTTGCATGTCGTCATGTTATGGCCACACAATTTGTTCTGGACAATTCTGGTTTTCCAGTGAGGTCACATTATGTTGTGCTTTATATATTTTATATATTAAGCTGTGTTATCTTAGTCCATGTTAGGCTAGGTTCTTTGAATTGAAGTGAATCACAGTAACAATTTTATGGATCCATCAGTCGGTGCTGTTGACATCCAAAACAGCAGCTGTGACTATACATAAAAGAGTGGGTGCAGATGACCGTGGATGAAGATTAATTTCATGGCCCAAAAATTCATAACTTCTTTATTAAAGCACTGAAGCTTCATAAGCCCAATCCCAGCAAGTCACAGAGGAAGGAATGAACAAGCCACAGCAGGGACCATCCCATTAAAGTATGTGCTTATGATGTCATCAATAGTGTTGACTGCTGTTGACTGATAGGTAATAATTTCTAGAGAAATAAGTGGTGGCATTGTCTTATTCATGTGGGGACAAGTGGCCTAGGGGTAGGTTGCTCATCTCACAATCAAAAGGTTGTAAATTTGAGTCTCACCTGTCACTACTCTTCACCCATGAGCAATCAGAGTGAGGGATTGGTAATCCTACATGACTCAATGGTCGATGTGTCATGAAACCAATAACCAACCAACCTGTCTTATTCATGTCAAAGAGC
This sequence comes from Imbricaverruca yamaguchii, assembly GCA_034440575.1. Classification (NCBI taxonomy): domain Eukaryota; kingdom Metazoa; phylum Arthropoda; class Thecostraca; family Neoverrucidae; genus Imbricaverruca; species Imbricaverruca yamaguchii. The sequence continues at coordinate 141,964 of JAOTOL010000984.1, forward strand.
ATTGCATTTTTAAAAAATCAGCATTTACCTTTATATCCATGTTTACCCAATCTCTTCTACTCTTTTCCATCTTTTGCTGGGGAGGGATTTAATAGCATGTATATAGCTCTATTGCCAAATGAGATAGGTAGGTATGTTTCTCTGGTGTTTTTTAGCTAGCATTTTTGTTTCTTAAGCATGCTTAATGGAATTTCTTTACAGTTAAAAATTGGTCAAACTTCTCCCAGGAAGCCCACAGTTCCATCATCTTAATCAGATTCAGGAATTTGTTTCTACAATTTGTGTTTCTGCAAATACTTTGATGCAAGTGGTTTGGCTCCTCTAAGCTAGTTAGTTATTTGGGCTCATTGGTGCATCAACTGCATTGGTCATACAATGCCTATCTCCTCTAAGCTAGACAGGTGTAATTAACTCAACAAAAGTCAGATCAACATCACCTGACATATTCTGATATGACACATCATACCCTTACCTGGCTTCATCTTATGCAACTATGAACCCATCTGAATGGATGTGAAGCAATGTGACATGACCTGATACCACCACATCAAACCTGAACCTGGCATATTCAGTCTGCACCCACAACAAAGTATCCACCATGTCCCAACTGTTGACCTGACTGGCCCAACATGGCCTAAGTGAAAACCAGCCAGACTTGTCACTTGCAGCAAGCCATTGACTTCCAGTCCATTAAAGGTCACACATAGTTGATGGTGTGTGTGAGGGTGTACTACTGACTCAAACATATTCAGTATTCTTTGAGTAGACTTAATGTTATTGGTAAATGGTGCTGTATATTTGGTGGTTCTGATTGGTTAAAAATATATGGGGCAATCAAACACCATGGTGAATGCACAATCTCTGTCAGATACTTGATGTCATGAGACAGCAGAGGGCATGCCTTGCTTTGACCTCACTGATTATTCAAGTGCAACCACATAATAGGCAATGAGTTCAGTTGTTTATCCTGCCATCCTTCAAAAACACATTGCACCCTGATATATTTAGTTCACAAATTGGTCATTTCTGGGGGTGGGGGTTCATATAACATCCAGCCATGGCTGATATGATTGTGTTTTAGGATGCATGATGTGCAATTTTGACCAGATCATATTCCATATGGGTTCATTCTGGTTTGTTTGTCCACTTATTGTAGAATGATGCCATTTAACACTGCCAACAGTAAATCACACACCCCTAAGTGTTGCCATGATACAGTATTTTTGTTGTTGTTGCATGATTATGTTGTTGAATGCAGATAACTGAACTTTATTCCTAGATTTTGAATGCATATGGAAATGGGCACTGAATGATCACATTTTGGTCAAAGCTCTTGTAAGCATAAATCACAAACAAATACATATGGAAGAACATAGAAAGAACAGTGACCCTGATTTGGGTTCAAATGGTGTTCCTGTGGGAGACAATGGTGCAGAAATGCAACAACCATCTGAAAATGAAGAGGCAAATGCATTGTCCATGGTAAGTTGTGCTTTTATAAGGAAAAATAACCTTATGCTTGCTTAAATTGTGTTGTGACTGCATGATGCTCACATATGCTCATGGTGATCTTGTATCATGTGTGCATCACTGCATGATGCATCCATGCAATATGTGTAATAACAGGAGTGTTACCCATCAGTGGAGTTGGTGAATATGTATTGTTGATCTTGCATCTAGTTGGGAACTATGACATTAATCTTGGGAATAACTATATAGTGTTGAACACCACATTTTGTTTCATTTTATGCTCTTCCAATCTCCTTCCAAGTATGCTTATTGCAGGCTCCAAGATACTCAATTGGAACATTGCTATACTGTCTTATGCGTGTATCTTCTGTGTGTGGTGGGATGGGCACTGAATGACCAACCATGGTTGATGCACCCTACAACCACAATCACAATCACTGTGTGTGGTGGCAGAGGGGGTGTTTAAGGATGTCTTGTTTCACTTCATTAAGTCACCTTAAGGTCATTCAAATTCGTGTTCTATGTAATGCTCTGTCTTTCAATTTTTCTGTTTGTGATAGTCTTCCGGTCCATAGAAGAGTTCTTCTTGCTCTCTCCATGCTAGGACCACTCCACTCATGACAGAGGTTTGTTACCTCACCCACTCACTCATGCAGCATTCACTTTCTATTTACTGATACACCCTCGTTCTTGGTATTTTTATAGTGTTCGATCGCCCTGCGAATTGAGTCTTTGTATGTGTTCTCATTTTACATATCAAAACGCTAATCTACCATGGTCTATGCGCCCTGAAACCATAACCCCCTCCACATAAAGACAATGAGATCTTATTCAATGGTGGTGCAAAATTAGGAGCAGTCGTCAACGTTTTGTCCTTGAAACGGACTAAAGCAGATTTATGTCTTAGTCTCAATATTTGGCCCAGACCCAGCACCTGCATGCACTGCAACTACTTGGCTTGTTCAGTATGATACTATGTTTGCTTGTAGCTTGCGATCGTCGGGCAGGACCCTGTGCAGGACCCTGTGTAGGCCGAACATTTCGTAGGGACGTTGGCGTAGTCGCCGTTGATGGACTATGAAGTTCCAATAGTGCGAGGAAGCTCGGAGAAGTTTTGACAGGTACGGCTTTTGAGGGTTATGGCAATGTCGAGTTCCGTCTGCAGGAGCCGCTATCGTCAGTGATGGAGATCTCCGTGTCCGAGTCGGAGCGGCGCTACAACGGTGCCATCAATCTCAACGAGTACTACACAGCCTACCTGATCGAGACGCGCGTCACGTCTGCCTACTTCACCGGGGCGCTGTGTCGGCTGGGCGCGCTCTGGCGACGCTACAGCGAGTTCGAGACGCTGGCCGGGTACCTGACAGAGGCCTACCCGTTCGTAGTGGTGCCGCCGCTGCCCGAAAAGCGCGCCAGTCATGTGTGGCAGAAGCTGGCCACCGATCCGTTCGACGCTGAGTTCATAGACCGACGCCGCATCGGCCTGGAGGTCAGCTGCGAGTGCAGAACGGGAATATGGTGGGCAATCACCAATACATTGAAAACAGATGAGTGTTTTATAGCGTAGCATGGCTTGACCTTTACCAGTGTTATGCCTGCAGCTGTGCATACAACTTTCTTATATACAGTGACAGTGTACTATGCACAGTGTGTGCTTTTAAAATGACACTACTTGCACTGATGCAAGAGTTTAGTCAACGATACTATATTTCCGGTAGAGCCCCTGGTCACAATTCCGAAATTTCAGCAAGTGCATTAAATTACACTGCACTGAATTTCGTTCAGCTGCTTACTCCTTGGAGTGTATTTGGCCCTGTGTTGTATATGAAGTCTATAATATGTCAACATTTTTCATCATTGTAGATAGTTAAACATTCCATACTAGATGGTTATATATATATATATATATATTGAGTGAAGATGGGTCACAGCCCCACAATTTCAAATTGGTGCTTACCACTTGTTCACATACAGATGCAGAATTGTATTTCAATCTGTGATGGAAAAATAGCGATTTTTAATCAATTCACTGCTGATATTCTGGTGTTGCTGAGCGGTTAAGTGACTGAACCCGTGACTACGGTACGAGCTGCGCTGTTCATTGTTTGATCCCACGTGTTTCCATGATAATTTGCTGACATATTTACATCGCCAGAGAAACTTCAACAGTTCTTGTTTTGTTTCTAATATGCCCAGCATCGTGGAATCATCAGCCGAAGACGGTGACATCTTTCCGTGACTGCATCAGCTGATGGTAGTGACATCTGACCTTGGTTGCATCAGCTGATGGATGTGACGTCCGACCGTGACTGCACTAGCTGATGGCCGTGTTGTCTGCTATAGCAGCTGGCGGCAGTGGCGTCTGACCGTGATTGCATCAGCTGATGACCGTGTTTGTTATAGCAGCTGGTGGACGTGGCCATCAAATGCCATCACAAACAACACAGCCGTCAGCTGGTACAGCCATGGTTAGGCAACACTGCCATAAACTATTATAACAAACAACATGGCCAAAAGTGTATATCACAAACAATTCAGTCATCAGCTGGTACAGCCTAACCATGGCTGTATCAGCTGATGGCTGTGTTGTTTGTGATGGTAGGTGGTGGCCACTTTGTTATAGCAGCTGGTGGCATTGTGGCATAACCGTGGCTGTATCAGATGATAGTTGTGTTTGTTATAGCAGCTGGTGGCAGTGTTGCCTAACCATGTCTGTATCAGCTGGTGGCCATGTTGTTTGTTATATCAGCTGGTGGCTGTGGCCTAACTGTGGCTGTATCAGCTGATGGTTGTGTTGTTTGTTATAGCAGCTGGTGGCAGTGTTGCCTAACCACGGCTGTATCAGCTGGTGGCCATGTTGTTTGTTAAATCAGCTGGTGGCTGTGTGGCCTAACCGTGGCTGTATCAGCTGAAAACGGTGTTGTTTGTTATAGCAGCTGGTGACAGTGTGGCCTAATCGTGGCTGTATCAGCTGATGGCCGTGTTGTTTATTATATCAGCTGATACCGGCGAGTGTTTGCCCTCAGAGTTTTCTGCTGCGCGTGGCATCTCACCAGCTCCTGTCCGGGGACCGCATCTTCCTGCGGTTTATCCAGGACGAAGCCGACTGGAAGGATATAGTGACGGGAACGGGTAAGCTGGATACCTTTGTGACGATTTCAGGTGTGTAAAAGCACTAATGTTGCCTTGTCAACTTTCTTACAATTGGCGTGGACTATTGTTGTACATTAAAGCTGATTTTGTTACACCCACGAAGTGTATTTGATGATCGCGAGGAATAGTCATTGCAACATAACTATGCTTGAATAACAGGTGGTTCCATTGATGATGCATCTGTGAGGGAAAGTGAAATAGAAGCAGTGCCGATTGTTTGGTGATTAGGTTTGAATGATGTGGGTTGTCCGGTTGTGTTACTGTAGGGTACTTGGAGAGGGTGGAGAGACAGCTGAAGTCGCTGAATGCAACAATCCGCGTCAAGAAGGGTGATCGTCGCTTCGATGAGCTACTTAGCTATGGCAAGGAGCTGGAGGTGAGCGGCACACATCTGGTCAGTTGTGCCGAGATGTGCTAGCCACCGAAAACTAGGCTGGGTGTCCAGGAACCTTTTGTATGCGGAGGTCGTGGCTGAACTGACTTCGATGTAACTTTGAGTTAGCAGATGATCCCCTAAAGCCCAAATAACTAACGAGTTAAAAGACGGCGAGTGTGTTGCTCTTCAACACTATCCGGAGTATCGCTGTCCACAGGAGCAATCTTCCGCTGTCCGCAGGGAAATCTGCCCGGGCCTCCAGTTTTTTTTCGCTTTCTCATAGACCGGTAGAGATATTGTATTGCAATGTTTTGACTTCGTTAAAAATTGACAAAAGCATCCTATGCAACAATAGTTTTAAAAATCCGTCGTTAAATATCCGTGTCCAAGGTAAGAAAGGTTTCGTCGCCGCCGTGGGTCGGCCGATCTCGACCTAATTTAACCCTGAATGCCTGAAGTGGCATTCAGGCCTGGGGTCTCTTTAAGTGAGAGGATCTCCGGCACGTGTGTTAATGTGCTCAGTCATCGGCGTTATCCATGGTTCCATGTTCATACCAACCACTGACCTACGTCGTGACCGTGTTCCAACTTTTGACTGGTAGTAGGGACACTGCCTGGCTTCATGCTTGTTCACCTTTATCAGTAGCCTACCGAAAGGGGAGGGAGCAAAGCGGCAATTCCCCTCACCCATGGTTGGTGGTGGGATGCCAATAATTGCACAGAGGCTCAGAAAAATGCGCCGGGGTGCAGAAAATCGCACTGTTGCCCAAAATATCGACCTCCAAAAAAAGATCGGTGCCCCACAAAATTGTGTCGAGGCACACAATCAATGCACTGCGGTCCCGACGACTTGCGCCAGGGTTACACAAATTGCGCCAGTGCTTTCAAATCGTGCTAGGACCATGGTTGAAGCCATAAGGGAACTGCATGTATTTGTGGCCCATCGGGGGCCACAGATAGGTACAGCATGACCTCACAAGCTCACGCCTGGGCCTGAAAAAACGTTTGGGCCCTACATATCGCGCTGGGGGCCAACCAATATCCCGTCGGGTCCCACAAATCTGCATTTGGGGCCCCCAAAAAACAGCGGTGCTAAAAAACCGCATGCGATGCGGTGGGCAGCACAGACTCCCTGTCTATGCTCGACTGGTTCCACTTAGGGACCACTTCTCCAGGATTACAAATTGCATAGCGCATGGGATAGAGAAAACAACAATTGGTTTCATGCAATCAAGCCACGCCCAGGACCTTGGGCGTCGCGCTCGCGTAAGTCCAGGCAGGAGAAGGACATGTTTCGCGCGATGTGCATCAGTCACACCGGTGCCCATCGCTATCTCCTGTGTGGGGAGGAGAGACCACGGTGCCCACGCTGTGGGAAACCATGACTGCGCTACCTACTACTCACGTGCCAGCACTGCACCAGATCGCAGATTGGTTTATGAAAAAATAACGTGTGCTGGGAATCATTTAGGATGACATATAAAAACATTCTGGGGAACAAATCAAAACTGGTACATTCTGGAAGCTTGTGTCGTCACCTGTCGGCGATTATGTTTCGAACCACGTAACATCTGGGTAATAGTTTCCACCAAAAGTGAAGCTCTAGAATACAAGTTATTGGCGCGAATGATCAAGTCTGGTCCACGCTTTCAAACCAAAATAATTAAATGTCGCTCGAAAAACTCGCGCCTGGGGCAGAGTGAATCACGCCGGGACTCGACAAAAATCAAACAGGAGGCCGAAACAATTCAGCAAGGAAATCCAATGCAGTCCCAGAAAATCGATCTGAACCATCTCAAGTGTCACAGGTCTCCAGAATCACGTAGTGCTCCTACAGATCGGGCTGGGTCCCACAAATCGCACCAGGGGCCGACAAAAATGACGCCTAGTCCCGGAAAAGCCACCTAGACTGAAACAATTTAACAATATGCTACACAAAATTTGGACTGGATCAGGAATATCTCATTGCGACCCTGACTACTCACATCGGAACCTCGAAAACTCACTGGACCCTGAAAAAGTATCGCGGGGTTCCGAATAACCGCACTGGGAGTTGGTCCCCAAAAATGTGTGTAGGCCCAAATAAATACAGTAGGGGGGGAGGGGGTCGCACTGGGACCCTAGTTAGTTCTTGGTTTTATGACACGTTGACCGTCGAGTCATGTAGCGTCGCCAATATTTCACGCCGATTGGCCGCGGGCGAAGAGTAGTGACAGGTGAGACTCTTTCGATTTTTGAAATTGTGAGACTTTCGATTGTGAGACGGCCAAGTTACCCGTAGACTACTCGACCCCTCGCACTGGGACCCGACACTAAATCAAGTCGTGCAAGTCGTTTCATGCAGTCGATGCGACCTTAAACCCCAATAACCAGCCAACCCAAATCGCCTCTTTCAAAGGACGCGTCCTGGACAAATAAATGGAAGGGCACGGAATTATCTCCGAAGCCCGAAACATCGTGTCAAGAGTTACACAAAATCCCACAGAAGCCAGATAAAAACAAGACTGGATCCCGAAAATCGTGGCGCAGCACGTAAATATAGTGCCGGGAGCCTGACGAATCACAGCGAGACCCCAGAAAGCAACCTGTGCTCCGAAAAATATATAGACGCGGTCCTGAAAACCCACGTGGGAGCCTGGATGTCGCACGTCGGTTCCCTAAAAGTCGCACCGAACCCCAAAATTCGCGGTGGGGCATCCAAGATATCCGTCGGAAGCCCTAAGCAAACACAGCGGCACCTTAAAATCACATCGGCGGGCCGAAAGCGTACCGTGTCTCTCCAAAACGTATTGGGTCCTTCCAAGACCCACCGGGCCTCGCGAAAAAAAGACTGCCCTAAAATATGCGCTGGGCCCAAAATAAACATACCGGGGAACCTTAAAAAATAATCGGACGCACTCAAAGTGCGCCGGGCATAGACAGACCCAGGGGCCGGAAAGACGTCATGAGGGCTTCAAAAACATGCTTCGACCCAGAAAAAGCGACATGGTCCTGAAAGCGCGCTGGAGCACTAACTGATCACACCAGGGCATTTGAAAACGAACCGGTCCCGTAAAAACATCGTGCGTCCGCAAAAAGCAGCAAAGCCTTATAAAGCGCCGAGATCAGAACAACGCGCCGAGGCCCAAAAAAGAGCGTTGGGCCCTAAAGCACATAAGACGAGGAAATTCAGGGAGCACAAAGAAGATCGAGGAACCAGCAACTTCGTTGGTAGCTAAGCTGGGAACATATTGAAGCAAAAGAATGAGGTGCATGAAAACTCAGCTGGATATCCGGTTATATTTTCCGCCGGAAAATATGGGGAGAGAAGTAAATGCCTTTTCCCAGCAAACGTATATGCCAAGCATTCCATGACGTCACATATGGCAACAAGTAGCGTAGGGGGCCCAGCGGAAAACCCTACCGCGCGAAATGTGAAGAATGCGCACCATAGTTGCTCGAACGTTGACGTGGTAGCTATCTGACGTTTTTACCGAGCTACGTGAAATTGGAAAATTTTAAGCTCTTAAAGTGATTTGTGAAAATATTTGAACAATGTGAGATGTGACTCACATCTCACATTAATCACAACTAAGCTCACATCATGTGAGCTTAGTTATCAAGGGATAATAGACAACAAACATTGGAAAGTGTGGATAGGATTGAAATCCGATGACTTAAAAGATGGCGATAGGCTGGATTCCCTCTACAGGATAATTCAGTTATAACAAATTATTATGATACACAACTCAAAATTGGCCCTTTCGAAAAAATAGTGTCGAATCTAGTAACTTAAAAATGTCGGTCGGTGTGCGTACTCCAAAACCGCTTTCCCCTGACGGAAGTCCTAAGTATGGCGCTAAGTACCCTATGTCCTAAGTACCCCATGCTCCCTTCCGGTATTCTGTGACTATAGAAATGTGATGCTGTCCTTCGACAACGTTGACTATTCTACACTTAACTTGATCATTGAATCTGAGTATTTATTTTCCTGGCCATGACCTAAGATAGTCCGCTCTGTTGTGGCAGCTCCCCTTTTCCCTGACGACGCCTCCGTGCCCAGACCCAGACCCAGGCTCCCCCTCCCCCTCCCCCACCCACCCGCCCGCCCAAACCTTTCACTTTACCGTGCCTCGAGACAGTGCTCTGTTGTGACAGCGCCTCTTTTCTCTGACGATGGCTCTGTGCCCAGACGGGGAATCTCTCACCGAAAGGGTGCCTTGTCAGAGGTTGCTGCGCCCTGACGGCGATTACTCTGCCGTGACAGACCCACTTAACGGCTGTTCTGCGGTCGCGGGCCCGGCTGACCGACGCCACGTACGCCATCCGACGCCAGCACGCCAACTACGGCCGGGTGCTCAGCGAGTGGTCTGCCATCGAGAAGACGATGGGCGACGGGCTGCAGCGAGCCGGACACTACATGGACGCACACGCCGCCAGTATAGACCAGTTCGTCGAGGAGGAGGAGGTGGGTAGATTAAGCTGAACGGCACACACCGGACGAGGCACAACCTTTCTGTGGTGGGGTGGGGATTGCGTTCCTCGAGGATCCGGCGGCCAGACCACCAGACCAACAGGAAGCCGGGGAGAGGTCAAACGAAGTGCCTCACTTGACTTCCTCCCCTTCCATCCGTACGCTCCCATTATAATGCCCATCCCAGCTCAACATCAATGTCGTTCACCTAGCCTTGCAACACCAACTATCCATACTATGAGCAGGTAGGACAACTTTCCCGGTCCTGCCCACCAGCTCAGTTTTGTCGGGGTAATCGTGCCCCATCGGCCCGTCCCCCGGGGTTGACTGAGTCCAGGAGGCTGAGGTCCCCCGTCGCACGGTGCAAGTTGCGACAGGGGAGGAACACGCCTCTTTGGTCCTGATATCCCGGAGGGACGGGCGGGTTCGTATGGCCCCACACGTACAAAGGTAGTGGTGGCATTGCCCGCCCGGTACTCGAACGCCTGGCGTTCTCCCGTCTGCGGGACACAGGCATCCCCCTCCCCCTGTAGGGCGTTGGTATGGTGGGGCGCCACGAGGAGCAGAAATCAATAACACATTGTGGACTCTTCCAACCAAAAGACCATTCATGGGCCTTTAAAGGGCCAAAACACCGGCTTCCATAGCGGAAGTCATGGCACTGGCCCGACGCCGAGTCTCCCGACCCGACCCGTACCGACCCGCACGTCCCCTCTCCGTGGCGTGCTGCCTACCATTGTTTACATGACGTGAATGCAACCAGAAATAACTGTTCGGAATCCCGGTTGACTTCGCCGCGAATACTTAACTGAAATCGAGTGACCCTGGAAGGAGTCTGTCTGCCCGAAGCGGAAGCGGGATGTGATAAATTTGGAGACGTTGTCAGATGTGAACAACTGTAGGATGGAGCAATCGAAGTATAGTTTCGGAGCGCTTTTGACGCTAAGAGAACCCACGAGGCAACATAGTTTACAGAATACGTGAGAGACCAGGGAAGGATGAGGAACGGAGCGGGAAACTTATTTTCCGGGTTGGGAGTGAGTAGGAGTGGAAGCAGACTTCTTGCGGAGTACATTTTCATGTACATATTGTTTTTGATGCATGTAATATGCGAAGCAGCGGGCATTACCGCCAAACACGCCATTTGTAACGGCCGTGTGGTCCATCTGCGGCTCCCTCCAAGGGATCTGTACCCACTATATTGTCAAATATACGGTCAGAAGGGCAACAAACCTGGAATTCGAAGTGTAGTAAGCTCAGGGTTTTGAAACCGACACTAGGAAAGTGGCTGTCCCCTCACCGAACCAAACGCCGGGAGGAAGTAATACTCTGCCGATTGAGAATAGGTCATACATTCGCAACACACAGTTATATAATGCTTACCGGTGACGACCGACCTCTATGTCCGCGCTGCTCTAACCTGCCTACCGTGTACCATGTTTTAGTTGGTTGTACACTGCTCGATCCCCTACGACGCCAGATCCTAGGACGGTTGAACGCCGACTCTTCTTTACGTATACTAATAGGGAACGACTCTGAGGTCGTAGCGTCTGGGAATATTTTTATCTTCATTCGACAAGCTCGCATTGACGTGATATACCCCCACCCGTGAGGATGGACAACAAGCTATGATAGCAGCACCGTAAATTGATTACAATTCAGTTATGGGCGCATAATGACCCGTAGATGTCGACGCACCCCTAAACTCCAATCCACCACCAAGCCACGCAAAACAATACAATTTTGCTATTTTGACTTCATTTGACCTTGAAGATATTGACCTAAGGTCACCAAATTTGCAAACATTAGGGATAACTATCATGCCCATCCACCCTGCGAAAAAAAAACCAAGCTACCTCTTAACTCGTCATTTCGACTCAACGGTTACTCTGTGCTTACCAGGGCGCTGCATGACCTCTGCAGTCGATGCGCCCCTAAACCCCAATAACTAACTAACTAACTCTGTGCTTACCAAAAACATGTCATCGACTACAGTTGCACATGGAGGAGTCATGTTGGCAGTGAGCCATAGTGCCCCATGCGAGGAGGTAGCCCTGAAATCTCCTCTACAAGCCGTTGCTGCTAGAGTTGGTCTTGGTCGCCTCACAATTACCTTGTGTTCCCTATATCTGCCGCCGGCCATTCCGTTCCCTTCCGTCGAGCTGAGGCGGCTGATTCTAGAACTCCCTCCTCCTATTCTACTTCTTGGCGACTTCAACGCACATCATATCGCCTGGGGATGTGGCACCACCAACCAGCGAGGTCGTTCCATAGAAAGTTTTATTAATGACGAATCCCTCTGTCTCTTGAACACTGGTGCTGCCACCCACTTCGCACTCCCTTCCGGTTCTACATCGGCGATTGACCTTAGCCTTATAAGCTCACACTTGACGCAGTATTTTACCTGGTCGGTGTATGAAGACCCCCTTGGCAGCGACCATTTTCCCTTACTTATTGACTATGACGATCGGGTTGTACTTGGGTTGAGACCTAGAAGATGGAATTTAAAAAAAGCTGACTGGGAGAAGTTTCAGACGAAGGTGGAAGTTTCGATTGGGGAGGATGTGGACGGTACCAACCCCTCAGTTGAACAATTCTCCTCCATACTTTTACAGTCGGCCGAAGCAGGTAAACCGCGAACTTCTGGAGCTCCCCGCCGCCCCCCAGTTCCGTGGTGGTCCGTGGCATGTGGGGACGCCATACGCGAACGTAAACGAGCCTTTAACAAATTTAACAAAAATAACACCTCCGTGAACTTAATAGTGTTCCAAAGGGCGAGAGCGTCAGCACGACGAACGATAAGAGAAGCCAGGCGCACGTCCTGGCGTAATTACCTGTCCACCCTAAACCGAACCACCCCAACGACACAAGTGTGGTCCCGGATAAAGCGGATAGCTGGGAAATTTAACTCTATACCTCTTCCTAGAAGGTTTGCCGCCAGGTGTCAAGGTTTGCCGCCAGGTGTCAAGGTGGAAGGACGTCCGCCGGAGCTCCAGGTTTCCAGATAAGTCGTTGCAGAACAGGGCAGTACTCTAGTCTAAGCTGTGGATAGGTGTTTATCAATTACTTCTGTGATTATATTTCATTAGTTTTTATCTTATAAGCATTTTCGTAGCACGCAAACTATACTATATTAACCTAGCGACGACGCCGGCGCCATCTTTGTGTGCGCCAAGGCTTTCGGCGTGGCTTACGGCGTGTTCTCGACGCTTCGATTTCTGTAGTAGGAGATATTACAAGTGTGTATATTTCATAAGTACATTAGACAACATTCATACTATCCTAACATACTTTATTTATTTTTTGGTGTGCATAGTGTGTTTGGTGTTGAAGTTTAAGATAGTTTAATTAGTAGTAAGTTGGGGGTATTCATAAGTGCTGTGTGACTGTTCATTTTTCTGTCTAGCCATAAGTGATATCAAAAGGGATATTTATATAGTTGTCTACTTGTGTGGAAGACAATTAGATTAGACATCTTGTTTATTTATTTAATTTTAAAAAAAAAAACGTACAAAAACAATTGTTTAATAGTTTCTGCTTTTCTTGAGGTACTCAGATAATTAACTAACAGTATAGGAGGTAGCGATTTATAGTGAATGATAGTTAGCTTTTTTTTGTCGGTTGTTTAGCGAGTTAATTTGAATCTAAATCTAGGCATAAGCTGCAGCGTTTAGGATGGTTTCGACCAGGATGCAGGCACTAGAGGAAGAAATTAGGACCCTCAAGGCAGAGGTTTCCAAGCTCAAGGCTGCCCTTGTTGCACAGGGTAGGCAAGATAAAGCAACAAGGGGTCACTCCGTAGCAGGGACATCATATGCCCAGGTGGTCGCAGGCCACCAGGTAGCTGAGGCATCCCCTACTGTGGAGGTGGCCGGGATCTCTCGAGAGGGGAGTGTTAATAGTGAACATAGGAGGGGTAGTTCTGGTAGGTCACAGGAGGGGAAGTGGCATGACGTCAGGGGGTGGAGGGTTTGGAGACGCGAACCTAAGGAAAGGGTCAGTGAGTGGCAGGTGGCAGGTGGTAGGAGCGGGAGGAAGTCTAGCCGACCGGCCCAGCGGGCAGGCATATTAACAACAAATATGTTCCAGGCATTGGATGACTGCCCCCAGGATAGTAGTAGTAAGGGGTCAGTGCTGGTCATAGGAGACTCTCGTGTGCGACATTTAGAGCGGGTATTTTGTAAAGGTAGGAGGGACGGGGTGTGCATCACCAGGCCTGGTGCCAAGGTGAAGGACCTGGTACCTGCGGTGGCACAGGTCACCAGTGATCACTAGTTTAACACAGTCATAGTGCATGCAGAGGTAAATAACATAGGTCATACTAGGAGTGAGGAGCTTCTGCGGGAGTACAGAGCCCTTCTGGCCACCCTGAAGGGTACCAATAGTCATTGTAACAGCAATTTTGCCTAGGGCTAGAGCCTCCCCTGAGTGGAGCTCTAGGGCACTGGCAGCTAACGCCAGGGTAGGAAAGCTCTGCCATGAGCTAGGTTTTACATTTGTAGACGAGTGGAGCAGGTTTTATGCATCGTGGGACCTCTATCAGAGGGATGGCCTGCACTTTTATGAGAAGGGGGTTCATGTGTTAGGCAAAGTATACGAGCATGTCCTTCAGGGAAACTAGGAAATGGGGTGGGGAGGGATGAAATTGCATTGCCAACTCAGGAATATTCCAATAGTGTCAGCCAAGGCAATAGAACCTGAAAGTCTGCAAATAGGGACAGCAGCAACTCAAGGGGACAGAGTTATAGTTCATCTAGTGATAAAAGAACTCCTCAATATGAAAAAGCCAAAGGTGGTTATGGAGCATTTGTTAAGTGTATGATGTTTAATGCTCAGAGTATCCGTTCCAAATTTGATGAGTTCAAGTGTTATGTTGCTGAGGAGGAACCAGAATTTGTTTGCATTACGGAGGCATGGGTCATTGAAGGGTATTTTGGAGATAACTTACAGGACTATGAGATCCAGGGATACAATATGTTTTCGTGCAATAGGGGTCCAGCAATGAAAGGGGGTGGTGTAATGCTCTATATGAATAGCTTATTCAGTTCTCAAAAAGTAGCAGGTGGGGATAAAAATGTGTCTGTGGAGTCCATTTGGCTTGATGTCACTGTGGGAAAAGGCAACAGCAATACTCTTAGGATAGGAGCTTTCTACCGATCAGGAACCCTGCCACATTCTCAGCAACTGGAGCTTGACAAGGTGATTTGTCAGGAAATCAGTAGAAACTGTAAGAGGAAGTGCCTTATTCTCGGTGACTTTAATCTAAAAGGTTATGAAAATGCTGGTGTTGGGTCCCAGCATGCAAAATGTTTAGGATGGTGGTGGTGTGTTGGAGTTTAGGGGCGCGTCGACATCTAGGGTCATTTTGCGCCCATAACTAGAATGGAATCAATCTACGGTGCTACTATCATAGCTCACTATCCATCTTCACGGATGGGGGTATATCACGTCAAAGCGAGCTTGTCGAATGAACATAAAAATATTCCCAGACGCAACGGCCTCAGAGTCGTTCCCTATAAGCATACGTAAAGAAGAGTCGGTGTTCAACCGTCCAAAAATCTGGCGTCGTAGAGGTTCTAGCAGTGTACAGCCAACTAAAACATGGTACACGGTAAGCGGGTTAGAACAGCGCGGACATACGGGACGGTCATTACCGGTCAACATATAAATATGTGTTGCAAAGGTGTGGCCTATTCTCAATCGACAGAGTATTACTTCTTCCCGACGTTTGGTTCGGTGAGAGGATAGCCATTTTCCTAGTGTCGGTTTTAAAACCTTGAGCTTACTACACTTTGA
The DNA here is from genome assembly GCA_034440575.1 of Imbricaverruca yamaguchii. NCBI lineage: Eukaryota > Metazoa > Arthropoda > Thecostraca > Neoverrucidae > Imbricaverruca > Imbricaverruca yamaguchii. The sequence continues at coordinate 157,212 of JAOTOL010000984.1, forward strand.
ATTCCAGGATCGTTCCCATTCTGAATGTATACTTGACAATATAGTAGGGTATATATCTCTTGGAGGGAGCCGTAGATGGACCACACGGCCATTGCTAATGGCGTGCTTGGCGGTTATGTCAGCAGCTTCGTTTCCGGCGAGTCCAACATGGCTAGGAATCCAGCAAAACACTACAAATTTTCCCATGTCATGCAGGGACTTTACTACTTTGATAATCCTCCGAACAAGTCGGTTATCCTGATTAAAGATGTTCAGTGCCTGGAGACTGCTCAGAGAGTCTGTGAAAATCACGTATTTCGTGGACCGGTCTTTCTGTATAAAATAGAGGGCTTGTAGAATGGCATACAGTTCGGCAGTAAAAATCGAGGTTTGCATCGGTAAACAAAAAGATCGAACACTTTGTCGACTTACGTAAGCACACCCGACACCAGAAACTGACTTTGAGCCGTCCGTGTAAAAACGCGAAAAGTCGTGATATTCGTGTATTTTTTCCAATGCTAACGTTCGAAGTTCCTCCGGGTTTACCTGCCCTTTCTTTGAGCAGGTTAGTGTCATGTCGGTTTTCACTGGGAAAACCTGCCAAGGGGGAATGCTAGGCGTGATCACGTGTGCTATGGAACGCGGCCGGATATTACATTCTCGAAGAATCGTGGACATACGAGTGGAAAACGGTAATCCACGCCGGGTAATGTGGCGTGCATTTGATGTCCTCGAGAATATCCACCGATAGGCTGGATGGTTCCGGTTTTGGGCAACATTGCATGCGTATCTCGCGCCCAATAACTTACGGCGTAGTGCAAGAGGTGGCTCGTCTACCTCTACCATTACACTAGCAGCCGGTGAGGTGCGAAAGGCTCCAGAAGCGATGCGAAGAGCTATATTGTGGATCACATCAAGGCGACGCTTGGATGTGGCACACGCTCCGTCATAAATAAAACAACCATAGTCAATTTTAGAACGTACGAGCGATCGATACATAAGAAGCAAGATATATCTATCTGCTCCATACGAACATCTAGAGACTGTACGCATTACTTGTAGTCGCTTTGCACATTTCTGTGCAAGATCGTTGATATGGGTGGTGTATGTCAGTCGGCGATCCATCCACACACCCAGAAACTTGGCAGCTGGTTTGAATGGTATATGGCGTCCATTGAGCATAATCACGGGGTCAGTACAAGAGCGTTTGCGACAGAAGTGGACAGCGGTGGTTTTCAAAATGTTTAGGAAATGTCTTGAAGAGGACCTGTTCTTACACCAGTTTGTATCGGAACCTACCAGGCATGGTTCATTCTTGGATCTTGTATTCTCGGATTTAAGTGACTTGGTTCAAGATTTGACTGTAGGCGAAACTCTGGGAATAAGTGGCCATAACATAGTTAAATTCAAGGCACATGTAGGGGAAATTATCAAGGATAATTTGGTAAAGGTTCCAAATTTCAACAGAGCAGACTTTAACGGCATGAGAGCGGCTTTAAGTGCCATCAGATGGGAAGAAGAATTATCCAATTTAAATGCCTGTGAAATGTGGGAAAAGTTAAAATTTTACTTGAAGGAAACTCAGATTAGACATGTCCCCCAAAAGCAAAGACGCAAAAGAAAGGTAGGAAAGCCAGCATGGCTTACACCAGACGTGATAAAAGCAATTAAGACTAAGAAAACTGCATTTAGACTTTTTAAAGATACCTCAAATGTCGTTAATCTAAAGGCGTATCGAAAAGCTAGAGACACTGTGAAGCAAAAAACCAGAGCAGCAAAGCGAGCAAAAGAACTGGATTTAGCTAGAAACTGTAATGGGGACAGTAAAAAGTTCTTTAATTTGTACAAGCTGAGTAAAGTTTCTAGCACAATTGGTCCACTGGAAGTAAACGGGACTACATTGGGTGAGGATAGTGAGATGGTTGAGGAGCTGAGCAAGCAGTTCAAATCAGTGTTTACATTGGAAGATATGACCAATCTGCCGACCGTAAACCATAGTTCAGTGACATGGGATCTGACAAATGATGTTGATTTCATTGATAGTGATGTTGTTTACAATAATATTAGGAAAATAAAGCCAAATAAGGCAGCAGGACCTAATGAAATTTGTGCTAGGGTGTTGCGGGAAACTGAAAAGGAACTGGCATTTCCACTTAGTATAATATTTTGTAGATCAGTTTCACATAATGAAATTCCAACCGATTGGAAAAGGGCAAACGTAGTTCCTATTTTCAAGAAAGGAGAAAGAGGGAAAGTTGAAAACTATAGGCCAATAAGTCTCACATCCCTAGTCTGCAAGGTACTCGAATCAATTATCAAGGATAGAATAGTTAGTTATCTGGAAGGTAGCAGATTGATTCAAGATACTCAACATGGATTTAGAAAAGGACGATCGTGTCTCACAAACCTCTTGGACTTTTTGAACTTCGCCACAGAACAATTTGATCAGGGAAATCAGGTTGATGTAGCATATCTTGACTTTAGTATGGCCTTTGACAAGGTACCCCATAAACGGTTAATGATACAGCTTCAGTCCCATGGTATTGCAGGTAGCATCTTAAAATGGATAGAGTTGTGGCTTTCAGATAGACAGCAAAGAGTGATGCTAAATGGTACAAAGTCATCATGACAAAATGTTCTTAGTGGAGTCCCCCAGGGGTCATTACTAGGGCGATTTCTGTTCATTATATTTGTAAATAACATTGAAAGTGGCCTAAGCAGTAAAGTATTGAAATTTGCGGATGATTTGAAGGTCTTTAGGGCAATAACAGGTGAGGATGAGCACATCTCGCTGCAGAAAGATTTAGACGAACTTGTGAAGTGGTCCGAAGAATGGCAAATAAAATTTAACTTTGATAAGTGCAAAATCATGCATGTAGGTAAGCAGCATATGAAGGCTCCATACTTGATGGGTGGCCAAGTGCTATCAGTGACTCAACAGGAGAAGGGTTTAGGTGTTATTCTAAACACAAAACTGGGGGCATCAGAACAGACCAAGGAAGCCAGGAAGAAGGCACTGAGAATGATCGTGGCAATAAATAGGAATGTATCATACAGAACTGAGGAAGTGATCAGGAAGCTTTACTGTGCATACGTCAGGCCACATTTGGAATACTGCATCCAAGCTTGGTCTCCTAGCTATGAAAAAGATTGTTGGCTTTTAGAGAGAGTACAAAAGAGGGCTACAAAAATGGTTAATGGCATAAGCAACCTGGCATATGAGGAAAGATTGAAGAAATTGAATATGTTTTGACTTAGATATAGAATGTTGAGAGGAGATCTCATCGAGGTCTTTAAATTTGTCAATGGTCTCGAGAGGGGATACCTTGGGGAAATGTTTGAATTTAACAGAAATGATGCAATTAGAGGTCAAAAATTCAAAATTAAAGTTAACCACAGCAGAACAAGGTTAAGGCAAACTTTCTTCACCAACAGGGTAGTGGAACACTGGAACCAGCTGCCAGAAAACATCGTCAGTAGCAGCACATTGAACATCTTTAAAAACAGCACAGACAATCATTATAAGAATAGAAGGCTTGCTTTTCAGTATTGCAGGGAGGGCTGATTGACAGATTTGGTGGGCAACTGGTTCAGGGTACAGAGTGCAACCAAGAAGGGCCCTTGTGGCTCATAGTTACACTAATCTTTTATGTCTTTATGTCTTTATGTCCAGTGTTGCGTATGGCTGGCGCAGTCGTGAACCACCCTTCGGATGTCGCAAATGCAATAGGCCAAGCGATAGTAGCCCGAGGTGAAGCAGGCAACTTGGAGCCAGAGTTTCACCGTCAGAAAGCCAACTTGGAGAGCTAACTAGTTGATTTTTCCACTTCTGAGCATTTTTTATACAACGAACTATTCACCGAAGCGGAGCTACGCTCAGAAATAAAGAACCTTAAGCACGTAGCAGAGGGACCCGATGTCATCCACAACGAAATGTTGAAGCATCTTCCTTCGCCAGCACTAAAGGTACTGTTAGCAATTTTCAACAACCTGTGGGAAGAAGGCAGATTCCCAGACGCGTGGCGGGAAGCTATAGTGATCCCCGTATTAAAACCAGGGAAAAGTGGACTGAATCCGATGCATTGCCGTCCCATCGCCCTTACCTCGTGCCTGTGGAAACTACTGGAAAAAATGATCAATGTAAGACTTACGTGGTTCCTAGAATCACACAATGTATTTAACAATGCTGAGTGCGGTCTCAGAAAACATCGTGGGACGACACATAATTTTTTTTAACACTTGACACCGCTATACGTTTACCCTTCAGGCTGAAACGGCACGCTGGAGCAGTCTTCTTCGATCTGGAAGGCGCATATGACACCACTTGGCGTCACGGAATCTTGATGAAGGCTCAGAATCTTGGAATCCGTGGTCGCATGGGAATTTTCATCCGCAACTTTTTGACCCGGCGGTTCTTTTTCGTGTCCGTGTAGGACACGAGCCGTCTGATAAGTACCAGCAGACTACTGGAGTCCCACATGGAAGCGTCCTCAGTGTTACACTATTTGCTATTATGATTAATGACATTGATGGTGAACTGCCGCAAAACATTGGGCGATCAATATTTGTCGACGATTTCGCGATATGGTCCTCTGCCTCCAATACAGCAGCAATGACTCGCCAGTTGCAACTCGCGATAAACAAGCTTCAAAGCTGGAGCACCAGAAATGGCTTTCGGTTTTCGACGGAAAAAACTGCTGCAATGCATTTTTGTCGCCGACGTTGCCACCAGAAATTGGATGTGGAATTATATGGTGAGCCTATCGCTGCTAAACCAGTCATAAAATTACTTGGAATTCAATTTGATAGGCGCTTGACATATAAACACCACATTAAGACACTGAGAGAAACTTGTTTTAAATCTATCAATCTACTAAAGTGCATTGCTCGAATGTCTTACGGTGCTGACCGTAAAACACTGATGGTGCTTTATAAAGCACTTATACGGTCCAAGTTGGATTACGCGTGTTACGTGTACGATGGTGCTTGTGCTAACATCAAGCGCACTTTAGACACAGTGCACTATGTAGCGCTGCGCACTATTACGGGCGCTTTCGGAACATCACCGGTAGTTAGCCTGAAAGCAGAGGCAAACGAACCCTCGCTGTGCCGCACTGAGACGAGAAATGCTGGGCATGCGATGTGCTTGTAGGCTGCGCCAATTTCCCACACACCCGACCTACGATGCAGTATTCTCCCGCCGCATTTTGGCACTCTTTTCTGGCGGGCGAACACAGAGAACAGCCCCATTCTGTTATCGTATGCCGGCCCTTCTCAGGAAAAGTCGAACCAGGGTGCGCCGAGTGATGAGGGTTCAGAAGCTACTGATACCACCATGGAAATTAGTTTCGCCTGCAATTGATGTGTCCCTTTCAGCCATGCGTCAAGGGGATACCCCATCAGAATTGTGCCTGTCTAGAACACTGGAGCACCTGAATACCTACCGACAACACACAACGAATTTCACTGATGGTTCCAAGAACACCACGGGAGCAGGCTGTGCTTTTGTGTGCGGTGCTGACGTACGCACATTTAGTTTGCCTGTTTGCGTCTCCGTGTATAGCTCAGAGCTAATTGCGATTATAAAGGCACTGTCTTTCATAGAAATCTCACAGGACACGCTATATGTGATCCTAACTGATTCTCTTAGCAGCCTTTTGGCACTGACCGAATTTTATCCCTCAGACCCTCTACTACTCGACATCCTCATACGCCTTACTACATTAGAGCGAGCGGGGAAAACTGTCCATTTGTGTTGGGTCCCGAGCCACACCGGGGTGTCCGGTAATGAGCGTGCGGACTCTGCGGCGAAGTGGGCAGCACAGAACCCACCGCCACACATTTGTCCACTCCCTGCCAGGGATCATTTCTCAAGAAGATCGATTTTCACCCTTCATAAGTGGCAGAATTCCTGGGACAGAGGCACCAACAACAAACTTAAGGCAATCAAGCCACACCTGGGACATTGGGCTTCATGCCTGCGCAGATCTAGACCAGAAGAAGTTGCACTTTGCAGATTGCGTATCGGACACACCTACGCTACCCATCGCTATCTCCTCTGTGGGGAGGAACGACCACAGTGTCCCCGCTGTTCGGAACCTTTGACGGTGCGTCACGTACTATTCACATGCCATTACTTTGCACTGGAGCGGATATTATCTTACGGAAGAAACTCGAGTTCCCTGACATATGAAGACATTCTAGGGAACTATTCAAAACTAGTGCACTCGGGGTGCTTGTGCAGGTACCTTTCAGCGATCGGATTTAAGACCACGTATACACCGACCTAATAGTTAGTATCAGCAGTGAAGCATAATACAATGTTATGGGCGCGAATGAGCAAAACTGGTCGAAGCGCCCTAAAACCCAAATAACTAACTAACTAACTACCTATTTACCTACTTCATATGAAGTAAGATTAATATGCATATGCATACATCTTGATCCGTGCATACCACTATGAAATGCATTTCCACTAACCAATGATTTAGCCAAGAACAACACGCCTATAAGCACTGGATGAATATTTGTGTAATATATTTCATCCCAGAAGCCAACTCCAACTTACCCGCCACACGGCGCCAAGACCGCCTGAAAAAAAAACTGCCACGATGTAAACAATAGCGATGGCCGCGCTGTCCCGCGCGACAGAGGCAAACCCAGGGAACATATAGGTTAGGGTGGCAGTATCGCGATCGACTCGAGGCATGCGATTGGAAGAAGAATATTTCCACCGGTGCACCTCATTGATGTTATCTAACCACACTCGGAACGTGCTGGAATCGCCCATGGTTATAGTGCTGACAAGGGACGCTGAGATGATTTTTTTTTAATATTCCAAAGAGTTGAACGTTGTTTGTAAAAAAACCATATTTTTTAATACACCAAATAAGACGTGTTATATTTCATAATTATGATACCGGATGTATCTATCTTCATACCCGTACAAATGAAGGTCAAGCGTGTGATCCATTTACAATACAAGACTGCATGAAGCTGCCAGACAGAGTATTATCAGAACCAGTCTGAATAGCTTGGAGGGATGCCAGCAGCAACCAACACCTGTCCCCTCCTCCTCCGACTGCACCCACATTCAATTTGTCTCAAAATATCACCCGAATTAAAACTGGGTGAAAACATATAACGCTTTGGTAAAGTGCGGGTATGTTCCCTTGGCGGGTAATAAATGGCGCCAAAACTAGCGATATTTGACAATAGTCAATAATTCGTAGCTGGCAGCGCGCCACACGTGTTCGTGGGTTTCGAGGTCGGACCGTTTGGGGTTTCAGGTGCCACTGTTCATATGCTGAGTTTGTGTAGTTATTGATTGATGAATGACCAATTGTAAGCATATGGCATTCAGACTTGATCTTGTGGCCGATTGTAAGGTCGAGGTATTGAAAGAGTTATTTGAGATTAATGGCGCATCGACTGCGTCGGTCATGCAGCCAAGTCGAGGTATGGAACAATCTTCAGATGCGAGAGGAATATATATGGCCTACCCAATCTGGGTAGGTTAGGATTTAGGTACATACCCAGGTAGGTACCTTCGTACCAACTTGGTAATGCTTGAAGATCACCGGTACCCACTTTGGTAGGTACCTACCTATGTAAGTACTGCCTAGGTGGGTACACATTTGGATGCATTTGCCTGGACCTTGAGATTACATACCGATCAAAATCCGAATTGATAATAATGTGAATAAAAACATGGGCAGAATGCATGCAAGCCTTTAGATGCTTTGTAAAATTTATAAAGCTTTTACCTCTTGCAGTATGCAGTGGTGCCTACAGAACTTCTTGTAAATTCGCTCATGGTGCTTGGGCCCTTCAGCAAGCCAAGTTGCCTGAATTCCAACATAATCATTTTCCATTTGACATTGTGGATAATGTGGATAATGGTTGGATGCTTCAGTTCTCGGCATAGCCAATGGTAAATGAATGAGTTTCATGAATGGACAGTTGATGGTATTGAATGAAGCATTGTTTAGAAGCATTGTTGGCTATCTACCTAGTTGCCTTGGTTACACAAACCATCAATGATGTTTTCTAAACCAATATTTATACTGAATTACGTGACTGATACTTAGCATGTCAATAAATGTTATGAAAAAGCATTTCACAAGAATAGCATTTGTGAAATATGTATAATAATGTGTGTCAGGCATCTCATTTGTCTTCTATGGTTGCCCATGGCAACCAAGTATGTTGTCATTTGTGAACTGGCTCTGAATAATTTCAGATAGTTATTTAAATGAAAAAAAAACTTACTAAGCGAGCCCATAGTAGCATGTATATTTGAAATAATGTGGAACATTTATGCATGTGCCATAATTTTGTATTGTTTTTTGATAATTACCTGTATTCGATGCATGCGTAGATTCGTATAATTTGTGCGTATATTCATAGACGTTCTACGACATAATTTTCGAGGTACGTACTTTGTTAGTTAAATTGGAAAAAGCGTGAAACGTGATTTGTAGGCGTGCTTTTTAGTTGAAAACTACGATTTCACGCAGATTGATGAAACTGGGCCCAGCACTCATTTTAGTATGCCATCTGGACAAACCTCTGCGCTAGATCTCAGTGTTTCTAGTCCTCAACTTATCCAATATTTTAATTGGTCGGTGGACACTGATCCTATGGGAAGTGACCACTTCCCTATATGGCTGGAGTACCGTGACGGCCCTGTCCTTGGACAGAGGCTGCGGCGATGGAACGTCCGCAAGGCAAACTGGACCAAATATGAAACACAAATAGAAATAGCTTGCTCCACTGATGGGCAGTAAAAGCCACAAAGTATAGAACAGTTTACCTCGCTGCTGATAAATTCTGCATCCGAATGCATACCTCGCACCTCTGGTGCTCCCCGACGTACCCCGGTTCCGTGGTGGACGGAGGAATGTGGAGACGCCATCCGCGCAAGGAAAAGAGCATATCGTAAATTTAGTTTAAAAAAGTAACTCTGAAAACATGGTCACCTTGCTGAGGGCCAGGACCCTGGCACGTCGCACGGTACGATCAGCCAAGAAGCTATCATGGTGAGAATATATAGGCCAAATAAACAAGCACACCGCGACTACACAGGTATGGTCCAGGATAAAACGTATTGCAGGCCAGCACTCATCGGTTCCACTACCCGTGCTTCGCATGGGCAACACGGACGTGACCAAACCTATCGACGTTCCGAACGAAATTGCTCGCGCCTTATCCGAACGCAGTCGTGGCAGTAGTTGGGACCCGCAATTCTTGCGTCACAGGTCGCGCTGTGAAAACTTTCCCACTGACTTTGCCACGAGTGACAGCATATAATATAACCAGCCATTTACAATTTCCGCACTGACTTCCGCCATGGTCAAGCTCCGAATAGTAAGTGAAGGCCCAGACGACAATGATAAAACGTCTACCTTCATGTGCGACCGAAACACTTTTGAACATATTCAACCATCTCTGGCAACAAGGCGACTTCCCCGTAGCGTGGCCAGAGGCAGTAGTGATACCAGTATTAAAACCGGACAAGAGCGGACTGGAACCGCTCCACTATCGACCAATAGCCCCTCACTTCGTGCCTGTGCAAACTGATGGAAAGACTGGTAGCTACCAGACTAACATGGTTTTTAGAAGTTAAACACTTTTCGGACGCACAGTGTGGTTTTAGAAAGAACCGGAGTTCAGTTGATCGTATCTTAACCCTGGACACTGCAGTACGCGTAGCGTTTAAGCAGAAACGTCACGTAGTCGCTGTCTTTTTTTTTACATTGAGGCAGCGTGCCAAAGCCAACAGAACCACACTAGCTGTACCAGAAATTCAGAGAGGGAGTGCCGCGGACCTTCTCTCGCAACTCGGCGAACTTCTTTGCTCTTTCGGCATGGCGTGTGTACCACTGACTGAAAGAAGTACGTTGCCACCGAAAGAGAGGGTAACCCGTAGCGGTACCTCGACTGATACCCCACCTATGCATGAAAGGACCCGCAACGTTTCTGTATCTCGCGCACATGCAGTAAGTTCTGTGCAAAGTGGGTTGCCCGCTGAAACCTCCGCCACTGCCTCCTTGGAGCCAGAGGTGGGAGAGTGGCGTGAGGTGCAGCGGAGGAAGCTTCCCAGCAAACCCTCAGCTTCCACATTGGCACCTACGTCAGTAATCCTTCCATCCACCAATACCAAACCGGCCCCAAGCCCCCCCCTCCCCTCGTCTCCAAACTCCACTTCCACACCCTCACCAGCACCATCCTATGTACCCAAACCCTTGCCACCCACTTCCATTCAGCCCACCTCCATCACCCGGGGACGTACAACCCGACGAGAGTCAGTCACCTCGAGCCCGGAGCCCGGGAGCCAACGCCATATCGTGATCCTTCCGCCTTCGCCACCAATCCGGAACGTGATGGGACCCCGGAATTCCCCCGCGTCGAGCCGGACACACACCGATTTCTCCCCCGACCTCGAGCCGTGTTGCAAAGCGGACCCTACCTGGGGCGGTGTCACCAACATAATTGGGTATTTCACGCACGCGCCCACGACATCAAACATCCCCGGTTACAAAACCTGCAACTGAGCAGCACTAGTTGGGATCTGAAATCTTAGTCGTCTTACCAACATTTCACATTTTCACATTTTCATTTGAATGCCTCTTTCACATGGAATTTTACAATGGAACTGCAGAGAGCTGAAAACTAGTTTATTGGATCTCCAGGCTGTGACCAGCAAGTACCTCCCAGCTGCCATCTGTCTCCAAGAGACGAAGCTGGCACCGGATGCCCGTTGCATTATTAATGGATATTCCGTATTTCGAAAGGATATTCAGACTGACACTGTTGCGCACGGAGGCGTGCTTTTAGCCGTACACCACAGTATACCTGTACATGAATTAGTTTTGCAAACCTGTCTACAAGCTGTTGCTGCTCGCATCAACTTGAACCAACGTGCACTGACAATTTGTTCTGTGTATTTGCCGCCAGGACTCTCTCTTCCTGCTGCAGATCTCCATCTCCGAATGCTGGAACTCCCTCCCCCAGTTTTACTGTTGGGAGACTTTAACGCACACCACACCGTAGGGGATGTTTCGCCACAAACTCACGCGCCCGCCTCTTAGAATCCTTCATTCACGACGAAGCCCTCTGCCTTTTGACGAACACAGGATCCCAGACACATATTGCCCTCCCATCCGGAAATAAATATGTTTTAGATCTAAGTCTGTGCAGCCCTCAGCTGGTTCAGTCTTTCACTTGGTCGGTGGCCGACGATCCATTGGGCAGCGACCACTTTCCAGTATGGTTGGCTTACCAAGATGAAGTAGTTCTTGTGCCGAGACCAAGGCGATGGAATTTAAAAAAGGCCAACTGGACCGACTTCAAGAATAGACCCGAAGCAATTTTTTCTGCTAGTTCTCTCTGTTTGCCAAAATCCAAAGAAGAATTTATCTTAGTACTCATCAGCTGTGCTACTGATTGCATCCCAAGAACTTCTGGTGCCCCCCCCCCTCCCCCGACGTTCCCCAGTCCCATGGTGGACGGACGAGTGCGGAAGCGCCATTCGTGCACGCAAACGGGCATTAAGAGCATTCGACCACAATTGTACTGAGGAAAATCGAACTTGCCTGGAACCCAAACGGGTATACTTCCGCTCCTTTTTAAACACTCACCCACCGAACACCAGTCGCCCAAATATGGACGCGTATCAACAGGATCGCGGGAAAGTTCTCGTCCACACCACTGCCTGTACTGTAGGTAGGAAGTCGGGTCATCTCTGATCCTTCCGCCGTGGCTAATGAAATTGCAAGTGCGCTATCGGAACGCAGCCGAGAGGGAAGCTTTGAGCCACAAATTGCACGCCCCCAAACCCGCCACGAACGACCTCCAATAGACTTCAACCACCGATATACTTTCATAGAACGCACCATTCACCGCGACTGAGCTGCTTTCCGCCGCGAATGCCCTACGGAGTGTATCTGAGGGCCCTGATGAAGTGCACAACGACATGCTGTAACACCTGCCTCCCAATGCACTCCACGTGCTTTTAGGAATTTTCAACGGACTATGAGAAAGAGGAGGCTTTCCACCCTCATGGCGAAAAGCAACAATAATACCGATTCTGAAGCCTGGCAAGAGTGGATCTGATCCAATACATTACCGACCCATCGCCCTCACCTTATCATTGTGCAAACTCATGGAGATAATGGTGAACGTACGTTTGATGTGGTTTTTGGAACACAGTGGAGTGTTTTTGGAACATTTTTACAAACGCGCAGTGTGGTTTTAGAAAGAACCGCTGTACAGTTGACCATATTTTATCACTAGACACAGTGATACGAACAGAGTTTCAGCGAAAGCGACACATTGGCGCTGTCTTCTTCGACATTGAGGGCGCGTATGATACAACCTGGCGACGTGGCATTCTTCTGAAAGTTTTTAAGCACGGTATACGCGGACATATGGGGACATTTTTGCAAAACGTCTTAGCCGACCGATCCTTCTGTGTCCGAGTGGGGAATCGACACTGATAGATACCCACAGCCGAATGGTGTACCACAGGGCAGCATTTTGAGCGTTCCCCTGTTCGGAATTATGATTAATGACATCGGCGACAACCTCCAACTACTATTGGGCGATCGTTGTTTGTGGACGACTTCGCCATTTGGTGTCCTGGTTCGAAGGACTCATCCATGGAAAGGCAGCTCCAGTCGGCCGTAACACGACTACAGCGATGGAGTTCGACCAACGGGTTTCGCTTCTCAACTGCTAAAACTGTCTGTATTCACTTCTGCCGGCGGCGACACTGTTCCCGGGATCTGTCGCTTAGCCTCTATAGAGAGACCATCCCTTGCAAACCGGTGGTTCGTTTCCTTGGAATTCACCTTGATACGCGACTTTCGTACAAGGAACATTTTAAGGTCATACGTGAACAATGTTTTACATCTATGAACATCTTAAAATGCATATCCCGTACTACATATGGGGCGGACAGGAGAACCCTGCTTGTCTTGTATAGATCCTTAATTCGCTCAAGACTGGACTACGCTAGTTTTGTGTATGACTCTGCAAGCGATTCCACAAAGCGTACTTTAAATACGATACACCACTCTGCACTGCGCATCGCTACTGGAGCATTCCGCACCTCGCCAACAGCGAGTCGCCTTGTTAAAGCAAACGAACCATCGCTCGCCATGCGCCGTCAGATGGTGGGCATGCGGTATGCTATCAAGCTGGCACAGTTTCCCGACCACCCCACATATCAAGCGGTATTTTCACCTCATAACTTCCGTCTGTTTCAACACAGACGGCCTTCATATATGAATCCGTTCTGTGTAAGAATTCGAGAACTATTCCAGGAGAGTGGGATCAGGCTGCGTGGTGTCCTCCGGACAACACAAATCAGAATTCCCCCATAGGAATTGACCTCCCCAAGTATTGATCTTTCTGTAGCCGAAACATTCAAATAAAGTACCACATGCATAGAATTGCAGGCACGAGCCCTAGAGACCATCTGGTCGTACGAGGGGTATACAGCCACATACACCGATGGCTCTAAAACTGATACAGGCGTCGGAAGCGCTTTGGTATGTGGTAATACTACTCGGGGTTTTACACTGCCACAACATGCATCCGTTTTCACAGCAGAACTGGTGGCTATTGCCAAGGCTCTTTCTTTTATCCAGGTAGGCGACGGAGATTTACACCTGATCTTGTCTGATTCTCTCAGTAGTCTTATGACCCTGAAACGATTTAACCCCCCTAACCCCATGATACAAGACATACTGTTGCTCATTTCTTCCTTAGCTCGGGAGGGGAAAAGTGTGGTACTGTGTTGGACACCAAGCCACGTCGGAATTAGTGGAAACGAGCTCGCGGACGCTGCAGCTAAACGCTCAGCGAATGCACACTGCACGCGTCGGTTGCCACTCCCTGCAAGGGACTTCTACCGAAACATATCTGTTTACCTACACACCAAGTGGCAGTCTTCTTTGGATGCTGTCCTGGGCAACAAACTGAAGGTGTTAAAACCTCGTCTGGGGGCATGGCAGTCCTGCTCGCGACGATCGAGGCGTGAGGAAGTGATTCTGTGCCGCCTTCGGTTAGGACACACGTATTTTACACATCGCTACCTTCTATGCTCGGAAGAACGGCCAGTCTGTCCACGTTGCGGCGACAACCTGTCTGTAGCCCATATTTTCAGCAAATGTCGTCATCTTCGAGCGGAACGTCGTCGCTTCTTTGGAACCTCATCGCCCACCCTGGTGGAACTACTGGGCGACGAGTCACACCATGTCTCTGAACTCTTCCCATTCCTTTCTGCAATTGGAATTGACGTCGTGTACTCACGCCAACAAAGGTAGGATATAAGCGCCAAACATTTTTATCTTCTCTTAACACGCCATCATGAAGTGCACTAGCGTATTGTGACCCCAGTCCTCCAATTTATTCCACGTCGATACGTCCACAACTGGTTTGAATGACGAAGTTATGGGCGCTGCAGTTCAATTCACCTAATCTCATCGTACAGGACGTCTTACGGCTTCTCAGATCACTAGCACATGCTGGCAAATCTGTTACCTTCTGTTCGATTCCAAGCCATGTCGGCATCGTGGGAAACGAGGCAGCGGATGCTGCTGCGAAACGTGAAGCCCAAGCCCCATACCAGCGATTTATGCTGCTCCCAGCGAGAGGATATCGCCGTACAATCAAGACATTTGTTTTAAAAAATGGCAGTATATCTGGGACACGTTGCTGGATAACAAACTACGAGCGATAAAACCATGCCTCGGAGAATGGACCTCATCCTACCGCCGGACGAGACGTGACGAGGTCGTGCTCTGCCGTCTTCGGCTCGGACATACTCACCCAACACACCACCATCTACTCTGTGAGGAAGACAGGCCAAGTAGCCCTCGATGTCGCGCACCACTGTCTGTGCGTCACGTCTTGGTCTCGTGTCCACTGCTCGCCGATGACCGAAGACGGTTTTTTGGAGCCGCACAGTCGCTGTTACTCCGCGACCTCCTTTGTCACCGCTCGCGCACTGTAACTTCTGGACAACTGTTTCGCTATTTATCGGATGTTAACTTCAGAGCGATTTACACACCTCACTGACGTGTAGCACTATACGCTCGGAACCGTGACATGTCACTCAAACTGATTTTCGCTTGCACTTGATCTTGCTGTTCCACTGTTTCACTGATGTTCCTCCCGTTTCACTGTTCCACTAATGTTTGCTCGCGCTTGCTATTTCTGTTTCACTGCTTCACTGATGTTACTCCCGTTTCACTGTTCCACCGATGTTTGCTCGCGCTTGCTCGTTCTGCTTCACTGTTCCACTGATGTAATTTCACTGTTCCACATATTTTGTTCGCGCTTGCTCTTTCTGTTTCTGTTGCACTGGTGCTACCCCCGTCTCACTGTTTCACTGATATTGCTCCAGTTTCACTGTTTCACCGATGTTTTCTTGCGCTTGCTCTTTTTCTTTCATTGTTTCACGGATGATATCTGCACGTATTCTGAATGGTCGGTGTTGGCACTACTCATCCTAAGCTATCAATCTAACATTGTTATGGGCGCTGTATGACCGAACCAGTCGATGCGCCCCTAAGCCCAAATAACCAACCAACCTGTTTATCATTAGAACCTCTACGACACCGGATTTTATGACGTGTAAATAGCGACACTTTGCGTATGCTGCTAAAGGGTGACTCTGAGATTGTGTCGTCTGGGGACATTTTTACCTTCCTTCGACAAGCAAATTTTCATGTTATCTATCGCCGTCCCTGAATATTTTATCTTGCTGCCTACTGTAGGAGCATAGTAGTTAGCCTGTAAACACAGTTATGGGCGCAAAATGACCATAGCAGTCGACGCGCCCCTAAACCCCAATTCACCATCATCAGTGATGTGCATTCACTGTCAGCTCGGGGAAGGGGCCCTGGTGGTGTGCGTTTCAGGTTGAAGCGCTTCATGAGATCCCACATTCTGCAGGTAGGCGTGAACCTATTGAATTGCGAGGCAAAAGACCGCCAGGAGTTTTGGCGTGCTGTTCGAATTGTGTACCGGCAGTGTTTTTGAGATTGTCTGTATGCTGATAGGAGTGCTTCGCACACGCATCTTTTTAATTGTTTGTGGGCACGGCGCCGTGCGGCGATTGCCCTTTCGCAATCAGTCCGGGGTCCACCATGGCGTAGATACCTTTTCCTTAAGTTTGTTACTTTTTGGGACTGAGTCTTGTGCTGCTGAGCTGATGGCCCTTAGGATTGTCTCAATCTTACTGGTATCTGAAGTTCCTAGGTTGAGGTCCACCTGTTCCTCGAATTTAGCCCAGTCGGCTCTTTTCAAGGTCCAAGATCGTCTGAATAGCTTAGTGTGGTGGATAGCGTCCGTGCTGAGCCTAATTGTGATTGGATAGTTGTCGCTCAGCCCTGGAATGTCAAACTGACCATCAAATAGTGAGCTAACTCGTGGGGTGCAGCACGTTAAGTCAATGCAAGTTTCCGATCCTAATAAGGTCGGGTTGTGGCGGGTGGCGGCCCCGGTGTTAAGAAGTACTAAGTTGTGGTCCGAAATAAACATTTAAATTTCGTGCCCTCTAGTGTCTGTCTGGTCACCTCCCAAGAGGGGTGTTTAACATTAGTCTCCCGTAATGAGGACTGGTGGAGGGGCCTAAAGCAGCAGGTCGTTCAGCTCCTGTGGTGTGGGGGTTTCAGCTGACGGCGAAATGTATAGTGAGATGACTGTGGTTCCGCAATGTGTAATTTTGAGGCTGACTGCTACGCAATTCAGGGGAGTATTTAACGTTCCTCGACGATTAGGTATACTGTTTGCTATGAGTATGGCCGCGCCCCATTTCCTATGTGGGCCGTTTACGTTGTTGAGGTGCCAAGTGTAATCTGGAATTTTGTTCCAAGTGGAGTCAGAATCTCGAAAGTGAGTTTCTTGGAGCGCAGCGAGTAATGGTTTTTGTTGTAAGAATTCAGACTTAAATTCCGTGTATTTGCATGGAATGCCACCGGTGTTCCACTGCAGAAAAAGTCCCATTGCCGAGCGTTTAGTGGCTGTCTTTGTTCCTAAACTTGGTCAGTGTCGGTGTCGAGTTGGGGAGAACGGTTGAATCGGTGAATAGAGATAGTGTTGGGAGGTAACCCAAGCAGTGGTGGCAGCCTGGACCTGGTCGCATGGGTCCTGGAGGATGATTGGGTGGAGTGGCGGCGAGATTTGTGCTTGGGAGGCGCGGCGGGTCGCTCTAGTGTTGTGGGTTCGACGGGCTTGGCAGGAGAAGTGGGTTCGGTCTGGGTGCTGGCCTCAGACATGGTTTTGGAGTGGGTTTGAGTGGGTGTGCAGGAAGTGGTGGGAGGTTCGGTTTGGCAGGAGATGGTGACCTTGGGTTTGCGGGTGGTTCAGGTGGGTGTGGTGGCCTTGGTTCTAGGCCTTGGTTTGTGCCGGCCGTAAGGGTGTGGTAGGGGCCGGGGCCCTGGAGGAGGCAATGGAGGGAAGGCTTCAGGATGGTGAGGTCGGCCCTGGCCGGTCGGAGTGGGTGGCGCGAAGGGATACGGCCAGTTCCCATGGGGGATGGGTGGGTGCCGATGGGGAATGGAATGGAAACCTGGTCTGGGTGTTTGAGGAGCGACGTTGCCGGGCTTGAGATGGGGTGGGAGGGGAACGAGGCCCATTCCTCATCGAGGTTGACGTGGGAAGCCGGATTCGCGGTGTAGCCGATGTGGGAGCAGGCCAGGTCCTGGGTGGGGCGGGGTGGGAAGGAGTGGTGAGCGGCGAGGTCGAGGGGCGGTGGGCCGGGGAGTTCGGGGATCGGTGGGGCGGTTGAGGCGAGGGTCGGAGAAGTGGGAAGGGAGTAGTACCGGGCTCCGTGAGCCTGCTGCTGGTGGGGGCTGGTTTTAGAGGGGGTGTGGGTTTAGGTGTGGAGAGCGTTGCTGCGTAGCTTCGCCCGGCGGTAGGTGCTATGTGAAGAGGTGCGGTTTTGGGTGTGCGAGTGTGAGTGGTGCTGTGGCGTAGATGCTGTCGTACTGTTACATGTCGCACTTGGTGGGTTCCCGCATACCGGCACACCTCCCACTCATGAGCCCACTTGGGGAGATTGGGGTCGGTGGCGGGGTGCGGCCCTGCGCAGCCCGCACATTTCCTTTCGGAAGAGTGGCAGTCGGATGTCGCGTGGTGACCGGCGAACTGGCTGCATCTTAGAGTTGGCGACGTGCATGCGCGTTCGCCATGTCCGTAACGCAAGCAGGACCGGCACCGTAGTGGTAGAATCACGTAGAGGCGTTCCTCGTAGGCCTTGTATGTGCACGTGTGGTGGCAGGTGTTGTGAGTCGAAAGTCAGTACCATCAGTTTGTGAGTTGAACGTGCCTCCCGTTTGATCTGACTGACTGTGGCTGTGGAATCCGTGAGAGCTGAGGCGTCGACCCGACGAGGAATCACCTTTTCGTGGTGGTGGAGATTGCGTGCCTCAAGGATCCGGCGGCCAGACCATCAGGCAGCCGGGGAGAGGTCAGACTAAGAGTGCCTCACTCGTCCTTCCATCCATACGCTCCCATTCCAATGCTCATCTCACCCCAACATCCATGTCCTTCACCTGGCCCTGCAACACCAACTATCTCAGCTATAAGCAGGCCGGACAACGTCCCCGGTCCTGCCCACCAGCTCACTTTTATCGGGGTAGCCGCGCCCCCTCGGCCCGTCCCCCGGGGTTGACGGAGTCCTGGAGGTTCAGGTCCCCCGTCGCACGGTGGTAGTTGTGACGGGGGACCAACACACCTCTTTGGTCCTGATATCCCGGAGGGGCGGTCGGGCCCACTGGGCATCACACGGGCCAAATGGCTGGTCGCCTCGGGCCGTGGGCCTGGGAGCTGTGTTGGATTTTCACTTCTTGGTCTTGGATTCGGAGTGTATAATTTTTTCGCTTGCCAAAGTATGGAGTGTATAATCTTGAGAAGCACTATGTTACGTGGTGTATAAATTCCCAGTTTTCCGAATTATGGGGTGTATATATATTTTTTAATACATTTAATCCGAGTTGTTGCTGGGGTGGCTTGAGGAGCCAGGGTTCTATTGCTGAGCAGAGCTTGTCGCGTGAACCCTGGCCCCACCACCCGATCCATGAACTCCAGTTCAACGGCAGAATTTAGACCGAAAGTTTAACGTGCCGCCAATGCACCGACACGGCCACCCGGTAGCTCGTCCCCGACCTTATCGGGCCAGCTGCCAACTGACACTCCCGGCCGGGGGCTAAATGCGAGCGCGCGAAGCGACTCGAACCCTGTGTTGCCAGTACAGGGGAGACCAGTGCAGGCCAGCGCTCTAACAAACTGAGCTACCGTGGCGGCTACATTGAGACACCAAGTAACGGAGTATATACATTTTATAAATAACGAAGTGTATACATTTTGAAACATGCAGTGATGTTTCCTGGAATGAAGAATAAAAACCCAGGGGCCTCGGTAGCTTAGATGGTGGAGCGTCGGACTCGAATCTCGCGGCCCGCGACATTTGCGGAGTCCACCCACGACGAATCGGTGTGATAGGTTGGCGACGCTATGCAACCTTGCGGTTGAATGCGTCGTAAAATAACCCGATAATTATTCTTGAAGAATAAAGCGCCTTCAAGTCATTTGTTAGGTTCCTATCCTAGTGTCTTAGAGACAACCAGATGGGGTCCACCACACATCCTCGTCTGAAGTCATCCACGTTACGTGAATGACTCGAGGCAACTTCCTGAGCAATGGTAGAGAAAATGATCGCAAAACTATACTTAATCGATGTCAACCAAGTATATATATCAATACCTGCCACTTCTGACATACCAACACCGCACAACTAATACAAATTCACAACATACCTCGAGAGCAGGACGTTCGTGCACCGACTGGGTCTAAAATGGGAGTGTCTAAAATGTTACTTCGGGATATGGGTTTCGGAATGTATAATGGTTTAAGAAAAGTTATACTAAAACAATCCGTCTCAAATACTTTATTCTCTCGACCATGAAATTTGCTTTTATTTTTCAAATGAGAAAGGTGAAAAAAAATTAGTGAAGTCAATTCTTATTAATATTAAATGTACTTCGATGCACTTTTTAGTTCATGTCTGGAATGTTTAGTTGAAGCAAGGAATGACTTGTAAGGATGAAAAGCGACTAGACGGGCTGGCAAATTGCCGCTGTAAAACAGACTATCGTCACGGACGAGCGGAAATTAGCGTCTCATTTCGCACCATGATTGCTATGAAATACCAAAAAATGAAAATAAGTTACAGAAAACTGCCAAGAGTATTACAGGGAACTTTTCTCTCAATTAATAACAATCAGGATTATGGGAATAATTTAATCATTGCATCAGAATGAGGCTTATAAGAGTGTAGAGGATTAGGTCAACACACGTAAATCTGAATTTGTCCGGAGTGGGGAAACCTCGCGGTCGGAGTGGTGTGAATACAACTATTCCCGCTTGTTGATGAAATTCTGAAACAATATAAGTCATGAAATCGAAAGAAGGTGAAATTTCTGGTTCTATGGATCTTCATTTTGGAGCAAAGTGTTAGCAGGTTTTAGGAACGTTTTGGTACCATTCAGGCAATTTTAATGGGGAAAATCCTTCCGATATCTTGTATGTGTATCGCTCCTGACTGCTTAATAATATAAATATGAACGGCTTTATCCATCCTCTTTGATGCAGAACATATCATTCTCCAAGGAAGCAAGAAGAAATGCACTATCCATGGCTTTTCGTGGCCATGGTTTAAATAGCTCCGGCCGGAGTGGGAAATGAAGAGCGGTGAATTCATTGAATCCAAGAACGGACCTTCCTACGCGGTCGGGCTGGTAAAGGTGAATTCCTATATTTGGTTAGCGGAGCGGAGTGATTTTTTTATTCAACGAAGGATTTTCTTTAAAGCTCTTCGCTGCTATTCGGATGGAATTGGCTGCGTGTTTGGCTCGAGGAATTGGCTGCGATGGAATTGGCTGCGTATTTGGCTCGAGGTACGAGAGTTGGTATTACATGACTAGGTATGTAGGTACCTACCTACTTACCTATATCAAATATCTTCGCGGTTATTCCAGTTATTGATTTGGGTAAACCAAAGCTGTAAGCTCGTTTTGTGTGAGGGGATATCTTCAGATAATACAAGGAGCAGGACATGATAATATTAATTGCTGCGATGTTTTGCCGATAAGCGTAGTAATGAACAAAGCCGATTGCTTTGCTTTTGTTTGGAAAATCTTGTTTTCACCTACCACATTTTGAAGCGTGAATGTTTGTCTTTCAAAATGGGGGCTGGGCCTCTTCAGTGCACATTGACTGCAGACATAGATATGCATGCATTCAAGCATTATTTGTGGATTCATGAAATGTTCAGGGAATTGTTAGGTGCATTCTGTCCCCATTGAATACCATTATACTTTTAACATTTCTGATCTCTGACTTTCTAAATGGAAAAATTTGCAGTTTAAGGTGATTTGATTTCTTGAAATTTATTATTTGTGCAATGATTATGAATGTGTTCATAATGTAGGTACTTACATGATATGACAACACATTTTTTGGCAAGTGCAGTTGGGTAGCAAAATGACACCAAAAAAGTGGCTCAGGTTTGGTTGGGAAATATACCATGAAACGTAATGTTAAAAATTAAGAAAAATGCTGCAGCCTTAACTGGATGCAAGAAAGCTTTTTTAATTGAAATTTTCTAAGCAATTATTTCCTTTAAAAATTAAAATTAAATGGCATATTGTAATCAAACAGCCTATGCTAGCCTGAGTGGTTTTTTAATTCAAAAACTTTTTTTTATAATCCTGAATGATCCCGAAGGAATTTGATAAATGGCTTACTTACAAAAAAGACTAATCTAGCATAACTTAGCCAAACCTAACACCTTTGTAAGCTTCATGGAGGTAAAATGTGTGTAAAACATGTGTGGAAAAGTAATAATGCTTATGAAAATTCCTATGCTGTGGCAAAACATGGGTCATATCCACCAGTATTTTGAGGATTTGGGGGAAGTGCTACACTTTGTGGCTTAGCAGTTGTGTGTATGCCACTCTAGCTCTTGGTGTTCATCCATACATTCTTCTGGGCACATCTGGACTATGTTCTGAGGTTTTTCCACAAATGGAGGACATACACATTAATGCATTGGTGGCTATTTATTAATTCACCTGCACTTCACCAGAAATCACACGTGCACAAATGGAATGTTATGGAATGATATGGAAGATGGAATGTTATAAAATATGGAATGTTCAGTGGCATTACATCATTCAGACTGCAGTTATCCATATTTTGCCATCTGTTGACATCTGTTGTACTTGTGCATGCTAGCAAGCTGATATTCTTCCAATCTGGCTGGCATCTCATTTTCAGCTCCACTCCTGTCTCCTCTTGGAATGTGCCTACAGATGACCTGAAATAACAAGTGTGTATTATCCTCAATTATACTGGAAACGTTATGTGGTAGGGGACCCAGTATGACTGAATATTCCTCTCCACCCAAGTTATCACTATTGTATAATGACATCTAGCTGTCTTGCTAGTTAAGCATGTCTTCATCCAGCAATCGTAGGAGTGTATTTTTTTCTGGAGTATATAATTCTTTGGATGGCAAAAGTTCTAAAAAGGGTCACTTTTCCAATGCTGCCTGGGAGCCTTCCCGGTGCCCGCTGGCCCGGCCGGCCGAGGTCAAGGGGTGGGCGGCGCTAGATTCCGGTCGGGGTGGTGAGTCTCGCTCTCCCGGCCGGATGATGACGTTGCCTCCCCGTATAGCTCTACGAACGTCTGGTGTCCTCCCGTTGTTGGGGTACAGGCGCCCACTCCCCCCACCCCCCAGTAGGGCCCCAGTATGGTGGGATGTCCGCGGAGCCGAAAAACCGACATACTTCATGGCATCCACTAACAAAAAAGATTCATTCTGGCCCCTCCCGTAGGGACCAGACTAACACCAATGTGGTTCTTGTGGTCCCCGTATCCTTATTTTCAGAGGACGGACTAAGTCCCTCGCCTCGTTGTCGCCCTTTCAGCGACGCGATGGATGTGACCGATTCGGGAAGTTTTTTTTCGATGTGAGAAGTTGAGGGACGGTTCCTTGGAGGTTGAATTCGCTCTGACAGGAGAAGCGGAGAGTGCATTGAAGGTTTCCGAGTTCGTATACAGTGCTAGAAAAGGTGACGGAAGAGTCGACAAAACCATACCAATGATCGTAGAGCCACACAAAACAATGAATACCTCAAGAGGCATGATTAACTGTTTCGACCTGAGAGATGTGCCGGAGGAAGAGATCGTTGAAGGACTGTTTGAGTTTGGGGTAACCGAGGCGAGAAAGATGAAGGTGAGGAGAGGTGCGGACATTATTCCAACCAACAATGTCACTTTGACCTTTAACACTACAGATCATCCCACCTAAATTCGGGTAGGTTACATCCATATCAAGGTATGCACTTTTATTCCGAACCCAATGAGGTGCTTTAAATGTCAGAGGTTTGGCCATACCAACCAGTACTGCCGAAACCGCCTTGTGTGTGGCAGATGTGCTTCCTTTGACCATACCAGGGAAACTTGCAACTCCGATATGGCCTTCTGTACGAACTGCGGCAGAGGACAAGATCCACACACTTCGTTTCACCGAACCTGCCCAAGCCACATGAAGGAGGCTTGGGCAGGTTCCATAAAGCACACTCAGAAAATCACATTCCGAGAGGCAAGATAAATTTATGAAACGTCGCACCCCATAGTATCTTACGCAGCAAAAGTAAATTATATGCTGGCTCCACAGCACACTGACATCCGAAATACAGGTGACCCTCATCGAGCAGCTCAGTATTCAACTTCGGAACTTCGGTTTACATGGCCCCCCATCAGCAAAGCAAACTCCAACATCCCACCCAGTGGAAACTGAGGACACCCCATCACCGCCGCCCGGAGTTTTCAGACGACAGAAGGAGCAGGTTTCCACCACACCGGCGGAGACGCCGGCGCCCCTGAGTGTTCCCTCACACACCACCTTGCCCATCGAACAGGAGGGGGAAACGTGGCAGGTGGCACAGCAGAGGAAGCGCCGTAGCAAGCCCTCGCCGCCCACATCTTCAGTCCTTCCATCCAGCAATGCCCAACCTTTCTCAACTCACTCCATTCTCGCGTCCGCTCGGATTCCACATCCCTAGAAACCACAGCACCATCCAGCGTACGCAGGTCCTTACCATCTACCTACACACACCCCCGTCTCCAGCACCACGACCACTACAACCACTTCTACCACTCGCCACGACCATGACCATTATACCATTCGCCCCTTTCCCCAGACTTCTAGGCACCCCCTGGCGGCTGTGTCGGGCATCCGAGGCGTTGAATTACGCCCTGGAGCTCCGTGCTTGGGGCCCGGTGCCGCACGGCCCGACGTCCGTACGTCCCCTCGGGCCCAGAGTCTGGGGGGTCAACAGCCAGCGAACAACACCAGCAGTGACACCTCCGCCGTCGCCGCTTCCCTCACCCTCGCCACGTAGGCGAGGAGACCCTCGCTACGTCTGGTCCTTCTGCACCACAGAGGCCAGATATGGGTCAACCGCCACCACCACCGTCTCGGTTGAGTGCCGATTCTGGCGAGCTAGTGCGCGCCGAGAAGCGCGTACTGCCATGGACGGCGTCACCCCCCGAGGGAGTTACGCCGCGGTCACGCCCGAAAGCATCGTCGCTCGGTGCACAACCGGGCAGCCAACCGAAGCAGAAGGTAGACTGCAAACACTGAAGCCGATTTTACGCACAAACACACACGTACTAATATAGACAGCCCCAAACCACCGAAATGACCTCTTTAGTTTTACAGTGGAACATGCGTGGTTTTAGAGCCAATTTTACCGATCTTCAGGCTGTTTGATCTCGGCGAAATCCCGCCGTTGTCTGCCTACAAGAAACTAAACTGTGACCTGGAGCGTACTGATCGCTGAATGGCTATTCAGTCTTCCGCAAAGACGTACCAGCTGCCACAGTGTCACATGGTGGAACCATGCTGGCGATGCACCATAGCGTACCCGCGCATCAGGTCACATGGTGCACATAACTCCAGGCAGTTGCTGCCCGTGTGCTTTTCAGTGATCACCCAGTAACCATTTGTTCATTGTACCTGCCACCTGGGCTCTCTCTCCCCTCTGCAGAGCTTTTGCTTTTGATGTCGGAGCTCCCTACGCCGGTCTTACTCAGAGGGGATTTTAACTGTAATCACACAGCATGGGGCTGCAACGCGACCAATGTTCGCGGAAGACTACTAGAACGCTTTACCCACGCCGAGTCGCTATTCCTTTGAAATACAGGCTCGTCCACGCATTTTACGCCACAGACTGGTAGCACATCGGTTTTAGATTTGAGCCTCTGTTCCCCTCAACTAGCCGAACACTTTACTTGGTCTGTCGACAACGACCCGCTGGGAAGCGACCACTTTCCTGTGTGGTTAAACTACCGCACTGGAGCTGTCCTTGGCATAAGGCCTCGAAGATGGAACCTCCGAAAAGCAGACTGGGACGAATTCGATGCCAAAATGGAGGAAAGGTTTACTTCTCACCACGACACCCCACCTTCAGTGGCTACTTTTACAGCGGGAGTCCTCAAGGCAGCTACTACGTGTGTCCCAATGACCTCTGGGACTCCCAGTCGTGTCCCAGTCCCGCGGTGAATCCCTGAGTGTCGGGATGCGATCCGTGCCCGGAAGCGAGCTTTCCGAGTTTTTGATCGCCAAAGCTCAACGGCCAACATGATCACCTTCATGAAAACCAGAGCCTATGCTCGTAGGGCCGTGAGGGAGATGAAACGAAAATCTTGGCAGAAGTATGTCGGAGTCTTCAGCTCATCCACGTCCTCAACGGAGATATGGTCGCGCGTAAAACGCATATTGGAAATATTGTTCCGCTCCGCTACCTGTCTTACAAGTTGCAGGACGTCGCGTTATGTACCCAAACGAGGTAGCGAGTGAACTTGGCCGCGCGTTATACAAACGCAGCAGGTCCGAAAATGATCACCCCTATTTCCAGCGTTATCGCTCCCAGAGTGAAAAAGTAAGATGACTTCTCCACATCAGAACGTCTAGCCTACAACGACCCATTCACGAATGCAGAGCTAGCCTCTGCAGTGCTTTCGTTTTGGGATATGTCGGAGGGTCCGAATATAATTAATAACGAAATGTTGCGTCATTTACCACTGTGTGCCCAAGTCGCTTTATTATCGACCTTCAACTTACTGTGGGAAAGAGGCAACTTTCCCGAAGCATGGAGAGAGGAAACTACAATTCCTCTTCTGAAACCAGGGAAGGACGGGCATGATCCACTCCACTATCGCCCGATTTCGTTGACATCCTCACTGTGAACTAATGGAGAAAATGGTGAATGTTCGTTTGTCATGGTACCTGAAAGATAGAAAGATTTTTAGCAAATTCGCAGTGTGCTTTTAGGAAGAATCGTGGTAGATAGACCATCTTATCACACTGGTCACCGACATTCGTGCTGCTTTTATTAAGAAGCGACATGCTGGAGCTTTGTTCTTTGACATTGAGGGCGCGTTCGATACGGCATGGTGTCATGACATACTTATAAAAAATACACGAATGCGGCCTCCGTGGCCAGCTTGCTCTCTTCCTACAAAACTACTTAAAAGATCGCCGGCTCAGAGTCCGCATCGGCAACGATTTTTAAAAATGGTTCCGGCAGGTGAATGGGGTACCGCAGGGCGGCGTGCTTAGCGTGCCTGTGTTTGCCCTCCTCATTAATGACATCGGGGGTGCGTTGCCGCCGGCTATCCGTAGCTCGCCTTTTGCCGACGACTTCGCTATTTGGACGTCGACCACCTCAGTGCCGGCCATACAAAGGCAGCTACATCTTGCTGTCTCCCGCCTGGAGCGATGGGAAAACGTGAGTGGTTTCCGATTTTCAACAGGCAAGACTGTGGCTACTTATTTCTGTCGGCGTCAAGGCTGTCGAAACATGGATAACAGGCTGTATCAGTCACACATTCCCACGAGACCTGTGGTTAGATTTCTTGGTGTTCTCCTTGACTCTTGTCTAACATGTCCACTTAGACCACTTTAAAATGATCCGTGACAAGTGTTTTAAACCTCTGAATATTCTTAAGGTGGTTTCACGTACATCATATGGTGGTGACAGACTCACACGGCTGCTTTTATACCGATTTCTAATCCGGTCTAAGCTTGACTATGCGTGTTTTGTGTATGACGGTGCATGTGCAACAACCAAGCGAACGCTGGACACCGTTGGAACGCTGGACACTTCGCTACGTATTGTTACTGGTGCATTTCGTACGTCACCGACAGAGAGTCTTCAAGCAGAAGCCAACGAACCTAGTCTTGCTATGCGCCGAGAACTACTTGGGATGCGCTATGCATCCAAGCTGCGCCAATTTCCCGAGCACCCCACATATCGGTCCGTGTTTTCCCGACGCATTCTTGCTCTGTTCAGAGGGAGGCCACGGGGGACATCTGTCCCTTTCTGTGTGAGGATCCGCGCCCTCTTGGAGAACAGTGGCATACGCTTGAGTGGAGTGCTGCGTGTGGATTCTTAAAAAAACTCCTCCCTGGAAACTGGGTTGTCCAGATATTGATCTATCGCTGGCATGTATGAGAAAAGGTGACGTCATTCCTGCAGAACCCAAGTTCAGAGCACTGGAATTGATTTCGTCATACGGGGGCCACACGTCAGCCTATACGGATGGTTCCAAAACGGGCACGATGTTGGCAGTGCTTTTGTTACAGACACTGGAACTCGAACATTTTCGCTCCCAGCAAATGCATCGGTCTACACATCGGAATTGGTTGCAATCAACAAGGCTCTGTGTTTCGTTGAGATTGGACATGATACGTCGCATGTGATATATAGCGACTCGTTCAGCAGTCTCTTGGCACTAACAGGGTTTTACCCACAAAACACATTAGTACGAGACGTTCTACCTAGACTTAAGTTGCTCAACACAATATGTAAAAAAGTAGTATTCTGCTGGCTCCCAACTCACGTGGGAATCTGCGGAAATGAGGCTACGGATACTGCGGCGAAGCGAGCCGCTAAATGTGCATACACTCTACGTATCCCTCTCCCTGCGAGGAACGTTTTTCAGACATTAGGAGTGCCGTTATAAAGAAATTGAAGGCAAGCTGGGAGTCCATGACTCAAAATAAGTTGAGGAGAGTTAAGCATCGTCTCGGTGAGAGGCCATCATCATCACATAACATTAGACGCAGGGAGGTGGTATTATGCCGCTTGCGAATAGGCAATACATACGGCACTCACAGCTACCTTCTAAGCGGTGACGAAAAGCCGTTATGTCAAAGGTGTCATGCTCTCCTATCAGTACAACACATATTGGTTGCGTGCCCCAGACTTGCACACGCACTGCACTATCGCTACGGGAAGTATTAGGAGATGAATCCATCTTTATACAATCGGGACAGCTATCCCGCTTCCTCTCAGAGGTTAGGTTTTCTGTGGTATATGCACCCTATTAATGCGATGACATGTATGTGGTAAGACCAGGATGGCTATGATGTACATCATGGCAATATATTCCATGTATCGCATTTAGTAGCATTAGTCAGTTTTGCCCTTAAGAACTTGATATGATTGACGTTGTTATGGGCGCTGCATGACCTCAGCACTCGATGCGCCCCTGAACCCCAATAACAAACCAACCAACCATCTGTCCGCCAGTCTAACGTGACATAGTGTATATTCTGCGTGAATGTTTAGGTGTGGGACTTGGACTGTGTAACTATGGATTTTAGAACTTAGGAAGGCCTAAGTATGGTATTATTATTTCACTAGTTATGGGCGCTAAATGATCAAATATGCTCCATGCGCCCAAAATCCAAAAGACCAATAACAACTTTATAGTATATATGTTTAATACAGCTAGCTTTCGAATTGTTTGCGCTACAACCAGCCGGCCTGTGTCACAGTCTGTGTAGGAATTAATCACTCATGGCTCTTGTGGAATTGAGTTTCAAGCGCTTGTTTCATGAACATGATATCCTGGATTTAATACGTACTATTCGCTTGCAATGTCGGTTTCCCGCGACTAGCTGGCAGAGTGTGTCCTGTAGAGCTGAGCACGTCGCAATAAGCCGGCACTCCTGCTCTCCAGTGTGATACTCTGCCCGTGCTCCACATTCACGAGTGTTTCGGTCGGCAGGTGTACATTGACCAGCTGAAGGAATATATGTACTATGCGGGCGCGCTGCGGACGGTGTGCCACAAGTACACCCTGATGCAGTACGAACTGGAGCGGCTCGATGACTCCTTGTCAACGCTGTCCCAGCGGCGCGAGAGTGCACTCCAAGGTTAGACGCTCCCTGTTCCTTGATTCTGTCATCCACGGCGTGCATTTTAAGGTGCACTTAGGTGATCTGATGGTACACTGCGCCTGGTGAATATCCGAAAGCGGCGCCTGGGGTCATTCGAAAGGTTTGTCTCGACCTTGTTGACTGTTTCAAGCTCCACTCGGGCTATCGTCCCCCGAATCGACGTCAATCTGCAGCCGGAGTTTATGTTCAGTTAGTGTCGATCTTCAGTCCATCTGACGTCGAAGCCCAGAACTGGAGATAATTCCTCCGGCGATGCGGTCGCCTGCAGATGCAGATGAACGCCCGCGTTACCGCTCCGGGCCATATTGACCCGCACATCTGGGACACGACACCACGTGACCTGACCTGACAGTCTGGACGGCCGGAGAGGCTGCTCTGGCTTTGTCGCTGCTGCGCTGTGTCGAGTCTGACCCGATCCTACATGGCCTGTGGCCACAGGCAAGATGGGTCTGGTGTGGCGTTTCCTGGTGAGTGTCGACACCGACGAGGTCCGCGAACTGAAGGTGGCCGAGATCGACCAGCAGGTTGCCGACACGGAGCGTCAGATTCAGGAGCACACAGCCATACTCAGGTAACTGCACACCGGCTCTCAGCCAAACTCAGGCAACGGCATGCCGGCTCTCGACCTAACTCAACTAATGTCACACCGTCCTAACGGCATATCGGCTCCCAAGCTCAGATAACGGCATATCGGCTCCTAGCCTAACTTAGGTAAAGGCACGGTGAATGGCAGCTAAATATGGGTAGCATCACTGTTGAATCTGCACACCTGATTCAAGGCTTCCGGTAAACTCGTGCAGAGGTTGAGCGGTACCTGATTGGACCCTAGTTGCAAAATCCACCATATGTACCTCAAATGTTGTGGATGGCATATGTGCAATGCATAGGCCCTGAAGAGGAAACCACTACAAACAGGTTTATGACTCATTCATGCACAGTTTATGTTTTATGTGTCGCAACGTTTGCGGTGTCATTGCTAACTACCACAAACCCTTAATCTCAAATAACTAACTATCCTAACTACAGCAAACATGCCAGACGTCCGGTTGACGTACCAGAGATAGAAGCATAGCTTGAGCATGTGCTCTGGTGAGCGGCACGGAGTTGCTGCAATTCTGGCTCAAATGCGCCACCGCCAGCACAGTCAAACTGGCTGAGCAGGTCTTTGTGTGACCCTGGTTGATCCCCATTTATTCTGCACAATTGAAAACTCAACCATTTCCATTGTATTGCAGTCAAGTCTCAAGAATATTTGTCAATATTGGTAATGCTAAGTGTAATGCCGTCTGGTGTGACTCAGCGAAATTTGAGGCGCCTATTCGCATGATGCGCCACCCGGACCCCATTTGGTATCTAATTTGAGAGTTTTGAGATGACGATGCTCAGGCATTATGGAAGTTAAAGTTTGCTTACTTTGGTCTTGATCAATAACTTATAACATGCTTATTCATATTCTAGTCCACTCTAACATAAATTAAAACCTGCAGTCAGTATTTGCACACATATGAGTCACTGTGGGGACAGCAGGAAGCTTCCCCCTGTATATTAGCAACAAATGAAGCGATTACGCCGACTCGAACAACATTCGGCAGACTCATAACTTTAATTGAGAGAAAATAACTGGTTTACCTGGTGGTCACTGGTACAGGCAATTCCAAGTAAGAATATTTGACTGTTTTCGAAAGCTCATTTTTAAAGCAAACTAGAGCATTATGGTAATAAAGTGTCAGGTGTGCTTGAATACATGTAATGTGCACATAACATCGCCCGTACAAACACTTTCGGGCATCAGATCAGGTAAGGTGACGTGAGGGGAGCAGGTAAAATTGTTGTGTTGATTTAACATACAATGCAATCAAATTTCTACACCACATTTTTTGCAGGGATCTCGAAAAACTGAAATAAATGTTCGTATATATCATGGTATCATGCATGGCGGTATAATCTGGGATGACGCCTATGAGGTCCCAGATCATTTGAAGTGAAAATATTTTACTGATTTCATTAATGCATATTGCTTTTGTTTTTACTGCAACAAAGTCATTAGTGTCATACAAAGCTTAGGTGTTGGTCGATGCATGCATTAAAAGACAACAATAACACAATTTTGACTTCTCCTTGGGTCAAGTGAGGGCATCTGGGGAGAAGATACCAAATTGCCGTTCTGGTCCAGTGTACAATACGTCACTTGTTTATCGGTTGCATTTCTGGTTGGTTGGTAGTTCGAGTTTTGGGATGCATCGCCTCGGTTCGGTCATTTAGCGCCCAGGCTGCATTTATACGAGGAGCTAAAAAATTTACGTGTGTGTGTGTGTGTGTGTGTGTGTGTGTGTGTGTGTGTGTGTGTGTGTGTGTGTGTGTGTGTGTGTGTGTGTGTGTGTGTGTGTGTGTGTGTGTGTGTGTGTGTGTGTGTGTGTGTGTGTGTGTGTGTGTGTGTGTGTGTGTGTGTGTGTGTGTGTGTGTGTGTGTGTGTGTGTGTGTGTGTGTGTGTGTGTGTGTGTGTGTGTGTGTGTGTGTGTGTGTGTGTGTGTGTGTGTGTGTGTGTGTGTGTGTGTGTGTGTGTGTGTGTGTGTGTGTGTGTGTGTGTGTGTGTGTGTGTGTGTGTGTGTGTGTGTGTGTGTGTGTGTGTGTGTGTGTGTGTGTGTGTGTGTGTGTGTGTGTGTGTGTGTGTGTGTGTGTGTGTGTGTGTGTGTGTGTGTGTGTGTGTGTGTGTGTGTGTGTGTGTGTGTGTGTGTGTGTGTGTGTGTGTGTGTGTGTGTGTGTGTGTGTGTGTGTGTGTGTGTGTGTGTGTGTGTGTGTGTGTGTGTGTGTGTGTGTGTGTGTGTGTGTGTGTGTGTGTGTGTGTGTGTGTGTGTGTGTGTGTGTGTGTGTGTGTGTGTGTGTGTGTGTGTGTGTGTGTGTGTGTGTGTGTGTGCACTTGTACTTCGTGCAAACCGAGGCCATTTTCTGTTTGCACACCTGACTACCGAGGACGTGATGTGTATAGCGAGGACGTTTTTGACGTCCTCGGTTTTCAAACTTCGTCTGAGGCATTGCCAGATGCTTACCAGTCTCCAGACGGATTTTTTTCGCCATCCTCGGTTTTGACCATATATGTGACCGTGTGTGTCCAGCAGGTGTGTATGTGTGTACTACGTAGACAAAGTGTGAGCAAGCCGAAAGTTACAGTGCAGACGCGTCGCGCTCATGTTTGCAACTTGACACCACTCATGCTTGCAGCCTGCTGCAAGGCAGGACGGGCCGGTCGTCGGTAGGGTGCCGAGTTGGCTTCCGCCGACTCGGCTGGCGGCGGGCGGCCGGCGGCCGGCACACGCGTTTGAGGAAACGAATTGGCGCTTCGGTTAGGCCGATTTTTTACCAGTATTGTGGGATAGGACAGGGCTGAGGATTGGAGGTTAGGAGCTGCGACAGCTATTATGGACATACTTTGCAATTGGTCGTTAGCGCAACAGAGGGTAGGAACATCTCGTGCGCCACATAAAGATTTAAGCGAAGTACGTTTTGAAACATCTTTGGGCCTACATCTTAACCCGCGCCGTATCAGAGGAGGAGGCGTGTTTTTTGCATCCCTTAAGGTTTTCCGCGGACAGTAAAAAAATAAAAACAGCGCACGGCAGCGCGCCAAAATTCGGCATACCTATTCCCACATCAAGTTGTTATTTTGCGTGGAAATTTTGAAGTCGGGTCATTCACGGGGCCGAACTAGTCAAGGTCAAGTCAGGTCACCTCCAAAAATGTTCAACCAGTCGTCACACTTTAACGGGTAAAGATATTTGAATGCACATTCAGCGTTTCATTTTCTTTATGGACGCAACGAAACGCACCAGAGGTATGGTTGAACTTTCGTCTTTTTCATGGCATATTTGTTTAACATATTTGCCTATTTAGGCTAAAATCGAAAATTGTGGGTCAAGTAAGCAATTTGCATGAGGCGACGTTTACCTGAAACAAATTCTCTCGGTATGTTTTATCTATTAGAAACATAAAAAAGTATTTAAGAATTGAACTAAAAATTGAGCAACATAAAAACAATTGGTATATTTGGGTGGGCGAACATTTTGCCCAATGCCAATTTCGTCTTTCTATTCTGATTCCAATTAAGTTTTCTCAACGAAATTGAACTCCACAGAACATACATGACGTCAACCGTGACCACATAAACCCCCTCAGTAGGATGTTGGGGTGGTTTTTAGCCGTACTCGTCGAGCGCTTTCCAATGAGACATCTTTCGGTTTCGTGCGACGTTTGGTTTGGAGATTGGAGGGGTATATAATGAATCCCTCCTGAGACGGGGTGTGAGGATCTGACCGGAATGACGGGGAAGGTTAACGTATTACTTCCGGATTTAATGTTTTATCGTTCAATCCGTCGCACTGACCACGAATGACTTCGTTCAGATTCCTAAACATAGATTATCATCATCATATTACGTTGCTGCAGGAAACCCACTCCAATATTCAAGATGATAACGTTCTGGAAAAAATAATTCGAATGAGACATATCCCTCACATATGGTGAAAGGAAACCTGATTCTGATATACTGCCATTCCTTCCATCTTTTCCTGAACTGGTCCGCAAGATGGAAAATGTTCTTGTGGATGCCAAAGGAAGTTTATTAGTCGCTAAGTTGACCTTCGAATGTCCTAGAAGAAACCATTGGAGCTGTGCGCTTCAACCCAGCTTTACAATTTGGGTCAAGTCTTCTATTTTACCATCTTTCCCACATTGGCTGAATGGATTGCTTCCAAATGAATTAAATTGCATGCATATTCGTTCATCCTCTTCAGGCTGGCATCATCACAAGACCTGTTACTTAGACTGATCTGCTTTAGCAAACATTTTTGATCATATATGGGTGAGTCTAGGCCAGGTTAAGCGAGCACGAAGGAAAGCTGCCAATATGCCAATAAGCGTACGTAATTTTGTACTGAAGCAACATGTACAATAGCACATTGATGCAGTCCACTTCGTTTGCTTTGCCCATGATGCGGCAGGGGTGACGGTTGCATGCCACCGTTTCTTATTTTTGGGGGAGGGAAATCATTACACAAAAGCATTCCGAACTTAGCGCAATTTGGCTTCATGTGCACTAACCTCCGCCCGTGTGGGGGCTGCGAGGGGTTAGGCGGGTGTCAATGCATCCATTTTTCGCGACTACGGAGGAGCGGCGTGGGTTTGTGCGCCGCTGCTTGATGGGACCATCTATTGCGGACTTGATCAAATGAAAAATGCAAATGCCTGATCATATAACTGCGCTATGACGCCATAGGCGGAAATATATCTGTTGTTGTTAAGGCAAGTGTGAATTATTGGCAATCAACGTCACTTGTTGCCCACACATAAAAAATGTTGGATACGGTGAGATGATAGGCATCTAAGCTCATGTGCGTACATCAGCTTGTTTCCAAAGTGATTGAAAGTTGCTGACGTATCTGGACCTATGATAATCATTTTCAGCTTCTGAGCTACTCGGGGTTTAGGCCGAGATACATATACTGAGAGTTTCGGTTGGCTGGTTGGTTGGTTATTGGAGTTTAGGGGCTCATCGACTGCATCGGTCATTCAGCGCCCATATCATCGTCAGTCAAATAGTAAAATGCTAGCAAAAGTCAGTCAGAATTGAATATCACGGGGTTAAGTACAAATGATACCTTACCATGCTACGGTTCTCATTTCGTCCGGTTTAAAATCGAGTTAATGGATATATCAGTGTAAATCAAAGAAAACTTGATTTCTGATTGGAAGCGGAAAAGCCCTCCCGGTTGAACAATTGATAACTTCCCTAAGTGAGAGAGAGAGAGAGGTATATCCAAAATGACGCCTTCGCTCATGGTTAAGTCGGCTGCAGGCAATCAGTACGTGACTGAGAGTTTCGGGGCATTCGGACTTCGGGTGCTTCGCACTGCATGAGTTCAGTATAGTGAACTCCGGCGTAAGCCTATAGCAACACTTATAATGTCTAAATTTAGGTCTATGAATCCCATGAGAACGAAACAATCGGTTCTCTATTCCAAAATGATCAGAGCCAAGTAATTAGGTAGACCAAAAAGGCGCAGCTCAAGAAATAGTTTACGTACTGATCTTTATTGACAACGTTTTATCTAGAATGGTAGATGTAATCCCTAAATCACCAGGCATCTCCTATATCAGTGAGGGACGCCCCAGTGCCAGTCAGGCTGTCCTCATTTTCCCGCGAGAGCCTCCTCTGTCAGATGGCTTCCTACGCCGATCACGGGGCCTCCTATGTCCGTCAGAGGCCTTCTGTATTGGTCATGGTAGTCCTTGTGTCTGTGAGGAGCCTTCTGTGTCAGTTACCTCTTGTATCGGAGAGAGTCGTTCCGGGTCGGTTTAAGAGTCTCCCGTGTCCCTCAACAACACAATTTTTATGGAGATTAGTGTGAATTTCCAAAAACTGAGTGAAAGTATTCATTGTCAGGGCCATTTTTTGTCACCTCGTCTTTAATTTTGATGAAGTGGAAGGCGCAGGCACATATGTTCATTCAGTTCCATCAACTTTAACCTCATAATTTACATTGACTGATGTGGCAGGACGCATCATGAGGTGTGGGGATGCTGTAGCGGACAAGGAACTTCAGATTTCTTGCGTCGTGGTCACTATTGAGCATACCACGGCATTTGCTAACGTAGGCGAAAGAACGCGAACAACTAACAAGTATACTTCTGAAACGTAACGCAGTGGTGACGACTTCTTTACCATTCCTTGGGCCGACATGATGAATGTGTCTGGCACTTTCAAATGTATGAATCATGATTCCTTGTCAGATGCTGAGGTCACACACCTCGTAATGGACCTGTCCAGGCGAGTGCATGTCAGTACTGTCGTCAGGGATGCATGAACCGGAGGAAGGGGGACACGGCGGGAGTACCCCTGACACTGCCAAAATATTGTATACACATTTCATACACAATAGCCATGGCTTGGATGAATTCATAAGCACTGCTCCTCGTGTTTGTCAGCAAACCAGCCTTAAAATGCTGATTCGCCTGTCAAATGCAACGTGGCATTCAGCGGCCAATTCGACGGCCGATTCGGTTAATTCAGTTCTTTATAAATGGAGCTGAACACAACAGGGCATAGACCACCGCTTTGGGCTGTGTTCGTCGCTACCCGCATCCAGTATCCGTCGTCAGCATGCAATGGCATGGGGAGATTTTAAGTTATTTGGTGAGAGACATCCGTTGCATCCAGTGCTATGGTCCATCGGAGTAGTCGCCGAATAAAGTGAAGGGCTAGGTTTCAAGTCAGTAGACTGACATAAAAGTAGACGGAAAGTTTACTGATGGAGTTTGCGTTACATTTGCATTGCATTACATTGCATTGCATTTTGTCACCTTATCCAGAAATTTGACAGATGTGGTTTACTTCTCCAAATATTTACAAACGGAGAATGTTAGCGAAGCGAAAGAAAAGCTAGCGTGGTGCATGTGATCAGCTGTCGCGATTAATACCCATTTGTATACTTCGGGTAACAAATGAATATCTTACATTAGCTTGGACCTCGCAGTGAAGGGATTAATTAGACCCTCTAAGGTTTTCTGAAATAACTCATAATCCGTCTAAAGAATCACTTCGGTAATTTATCATATAACCCGACAATTGATGAACGTGCATGTCAAATGTTGAGGTGCAGTCCACTAACTTAACGAAGTTTGGGAACACCAAACTCAGGTGACTTCATCTAGTGCAGTTTTTAAATGTGCATTCACTATATCTCACAAACCGTTTAAGATACAGCCAAAAGTTAACCTGTAGTGAAGAGAGAAATGATTAAGGTAAAGCTAAGAAACAAAAAAGTAGCCCATGTGATGTCATCGGGTCAAATGGTAATTTGCCTTTGGTATTTTGCACGCAATGTTCTCGCTAATTATTTATTAAACCTGAATATGGGTACAGAGGGATTATATCCCTCAATAGTGTTCTAGGTTACATGTCACTCCCCGATTAGGCCACTGATGGATGACCCGATAAGAGTCGAGAATAGAGTTGTTCACTTTTTCTTCCAAACACTGGCATGAGACGTAGCACGGGCACAGCAGGTTCTGGCACCGCACGACACATGGCACAGCAAGCTGGATGATGTCACATAAAAAAGCATGGGGATAAAAAGGGACCATCTAAACAACGAGGGAAATCATGATTGATGACGAAAGTAAGCAATACCAGAGATGCAAAACATTTCACACATTGACAGCGGATCAGTCTCTACGTTTCAAAGTTATTCCACACATCATTGGTTAAGCCCTTTTTCCTGGTAATCTTGGACAATTCAGTTCAACATCAAGACAATTTTAGACATATGCTTTAATTTTATTACTAGGGGTACCGACACTGGCACGGCAGTGGCACGGAAGATTATGGCATTGTACAGCAAAAGGCTCATGTTCCCAGGATTACGGGTTGCCGTGTCTTGCCACTGCGCCAGAAAGTGGAAACTCTAGTCGAGAGTACGAGCATCGCAAAAATAAGACCCCCTCCCCGCGAGTTACACTAAGAGGCCACATGCTAACCAGTGACGTTTGTTCCGCGGTCACAAAAAATGGGTGGCAATGTGATGCGCTCCTGAACGTGCGAGGGTTAAAGTTAAGCGAACAAAAAGTGTGGTAAGAGCTGAACGATTCCACATGATGCTTCACCATCATTCCACATCCACAAAGGAGGCATTAATACGCCGCCTTTCCGTATTCTGGCGAGTGAAAATGAAGTGTGTTAAGTCAATAAGTAGTTATATATATATATATATATATATATTGTTTCAGTAAAATGTTATGCACACCTGTGGCAAGGTAGCTTCATGTCTGACTAAGCACAGCCAGAAATGACCTGTTAATTGCATGATATAAAATATTCGCCTAAGTACGTCGGGATAATACCACGCGCTTTAATAATGTCAGCTTCCAGACGAAAAACGGATATGTATGTAGGTTGTTGTCAGTGAATAGTATGTATATGTATGCAGTGAATAAATGACCACATCCAAAGAAAGGGATCCGATCAGGAATGCATGGCTTCGGCTATCATGCACTGATTTCGGTTTACACTCAGATCTGAACATGTCCCATCAAAATACACCAGGTTTAATTTCGGCTGGCCATTTTGTCAGCATAAACTAAAAATAATTGAAATTCAGTGTATCCTGACCAAATGTCCGCCTAAGCATAGAAGCGAACATAAATACCTGGCTTTCAGTACACATGGATCAGGATGCATGCATCGGTATGCATCACTATGCATGATGCAACACATAAATATTGCTGAACATGTAACCACTTCTTGATTGCTGAATTAATTGAACGGAGTTTCGTCGCCGCCAGATATTTCTGGCAATTCTGGGATTTTTTCATGGCAAACATCCACGAATATCAGTTTAGTTAAAATGTGATGCACCTTTGTGATATTCGAATTTGGGCGGCAATTATATGCTTCAGCACCCAAATGCAATAGTTGTGAGATTGAATATCTACATAAGTTACAGTGTAAAAATGGATCACGGCCTATACATTCAAAATTATACGGTTCTCATCCTTGTCTAGATTTTTTTACCATTTCTCGGTTTTTACATCGTGTGGGCCACAGTCATTTATCGCACACGACTGCTAAAAAATGTAAATGCATGTGACTGAAGTGAAAGGCATTCCGCTTTTTTAATCCTTAAGTTTTTTTTCTCCTTGGGCATCCTTTATTTTCTTCCAATCTTTCCTACTATTCCCAGCACTTCTTCCTTCATCCACACAGTTAATGGTGAAGTAACTTTAGGATGTACCCTTCTCGAAGATGATTTTCATTTGCAGTGTGCGTAGAGATCAAAAAATGAATTATGCTAGCGACAGCATAAACGGAACAATGCTTACGATTTGCGTTTGAATTTAGAAATGACCACGAGTGCCATCCGAGTCAGTAGAATCAGAAGCCGTAAAGAAAATATCGTGCAGAGGAGAAAAAGAAGAACGTACATTACGTGACTGCAACAATATGGGATTGACTGCTTTTGTCGTCAGTTCTACCAACAAATATGCAACTACCACCACCAACGACACGCCACCAACGATTCTGCCAACCATACGCAACTATTCGTGATCGAACAAATGCATTCTAGGAACATTAATCTTTGACCTGCTAGTTATGGTCTAGATTGAGATGGATAAAGCAGGGTTAGATACCTACAAAATGCTTCTTCGGTATGTGTGCCCAATGAAATACTAAGGACACATCAATGTTTTGAAAACAGAAGA
>JAOTOL010000985.1:0-47500 GCA_034440575.1 Imbricaverruca yamaguchii
CAACCTCGGCAGCACTCAGGTGGCGCCTGAACAGTGCGTGCCGCTGGCCGGCGCCCCTCACCTGCGCCACCTGAGCTCCAGTTCTCGATGACCACCTCCGACACGACGCTGCGTCAGCTGCCCCTTCTGCTGCCCGGTCTGCAGTCGCTCAGCCTGCAGGGTGAGTACACCGGCCGCTGCGCCGCGTTAGGCGTTGTGTCAGCCAGCCTGGGGCCGGTCAGGTTGTTTTGCCGTACGGTCCACCCAACCTGAAATGGTCGTCCCGGTCCGCCCGGTGGGCAACTCTGGCTCAACGTGACGTAGTTTGTCGCCGGGCGAACCGCTCTTTGGTGCTGGCAATGGCATCGGTTGAGCGGCGCACTAGGATGTGCGTGGCACCAGTGGACTGGGTGTAATGGTGCTGAGACTATTGGGAGGACGGGCTGACTGTTGTGTGCCAGACTATTTGGATGACGGATGACTGTGGTATGTCAGACTATTAGAGGACGCTGATGGTTGTGTCTGATCGCTGGCGTTCAGACACAACCATCAGGTTCAGTTGACCAGGGATGGGAAACAGCCCTGCACCTGATTTTTTAAAATCCAAACATCGTTTTCGGAAAATGTTCGTCTCCTTTGCTCGTTTGAATCTTAAATAATGCTGTTTGATACTGGATGAAAACTGGATCCTCATTGATAATACTTCCTAAAACTCACTGTAAGGTGCAAGAGAGAGTTCGTAATATCGCAAGCAGGAAGAAACTTAGCGTCTCCAAATGTAATGCTCCCCCACCCCATCCCACCCAAAAAATAATAATCTAGGATTTCAAAATATCATTCGCACCGTGCGTCCGACTAGCTGTATTGATACAGGGTTCACCATGCTGACTGGCTATATTTCCACAGAGTGCACCACGTTGACTCTGACGGCGTTTCCCCAGGGTGCACCATGCTGACTGAGGAGGGTCTCGGTCAGCTACGCCTCTTCAGGGAGCTGCGCGTGCTGCGGCTGTGCTTCGTGACTGTCGTGTCGGACTCGACCCTGGAGACCCTACACGACTTGCCACTGACTGAGCTGCACCTGGCTGAGGGATACGCGGTACAAGCCCAGTTCACCGCCGACGGTGTCAAGCGGTAGGTGGTCTGGCCGGGGGAATCTGTAGTCGGTTATCGGAGGGCAGACCTGTGGTCGCTGGTCAGTGGTCGCGGCAGATCTCTGGTCAGTGTTCGGTGGTGGACTTGTGGTCAGTGGTCGGGAGGCGGATCTGTGGTCAGTGGTCAGGAGGCAGATCTGTGATCGTTGATCAGTGGTCGGAGCAGACCTATGGTCAGTGTTCAGTGGTGGACTTGTGGTCAGTGGTCGGGAGGCAGATCTGTGGTCAGTGGTCGGGAGGCGGAACTGTGGTCAGTGGTCGGGAGGCGGAACTGTGGTCGGTGGTCAGGAGGCAGACCTGTGATCGTTGATCAATGGTCGGGGCAGACCTATGGTCAGTGTTCAGTGGTGGACTTGTGGTCAGTGGTCGGGAGGCAGATCTGTGGTCAGTGGTCGGGAGGCAGATCTGTGGTCAGTGGTCGGGAGGTGGATCTGTGGTCGGTGGTCGGGAGGCGGATCTGTTGTCAGTGGTCGGGAGGCGGATATGTGGTCAGGAGGAAAACCTGTGGTCGTTGATCAGTGGTCGGGGCAGACCTATGGTTAGTGTTCGGTGGTGGACTTGTGGTCTGGAGGCGGATCTGTGGTCAGTGGTCAGTGGTCGAGAGGCGGATCTGTGGTCAGTTATCAGGGAGAAGATCTGTGATCGGTGGTGGACTTATAGTCAGTGGCCTGGCGAGAAGACCTGCGGTCAGTGGCCTGGGGAGAAAGTCTGTGGTCGGTGGTTTTTGGATGCTTGTGTTGTGATGTAACCCCTGTTTGGCGATCAAAAGTCGAGGGTGTAATGTCAGCTATGCAGACATATTTATATTGAGGTAATCCAACATGTACTTGTGACAACTATGACATCCCGTCAATTAAATAAAACAGCATAGCAGGTAAGGTCAAATTCACAAGCCAGCCGAACCGGGAGTCATACATGTCATAATAAAAATAAAAATAAAAATAAAACATCGGGACGAACAACAAATAAATCCGGCACAGGCGGCACGTTGGCCAAGTGCCGCCGTATGTGGCGACCGAAGATTGGGACGGGATTGGTATATCCGAACGACTCTACGTGACTAAGTCTGTGTTGTGATGCGACTTGTGCTGGGTGGTCCAAGGCTAGGGATGTAGTCTTGTTGGCTGTACCTGGCCGGCCCGGGTGACCTGGCCTGTGCTGTGGTATGACGCGTGCTGTGACCCGAGGTCAAAGCTGTAGTTTTGTCGGCTATATCTGACCTACTGCGGATGAACTGATCATATCTGTGTTGTCACGTTATCTGTTTGGTGGCAGTGTCACTCTGGATTGCCGGTCGCTGACCCTGCTGAATCTGAGCGGCGTGCACAACGCCGCGACTCAAGCGCTTGTGGACGATCTCAGGAGCCAGCTGTCATCGGAT
Source organism: Imbricaverruca yamaguchii (assembly GCA_034440575.1). NCBI lineage: Eukaryota > Metazoa > Arthropoda > Thecostraca > Neoverrucidae > Imbricaverruca > Imbricaverruca yamaguchii. The sequence goes on from JAOTOL010000985.1 coordinate 2,515, forward strand.
CGTGACGTCACGATATACGTAGGAGGTAGGAACACCCGGTCTGGCATTAATCTCGCCCTCGCCCTCGCCTTCATTCTGGCTCGAGATGTTCCCCCTGTCGTCGCCGTTAATCTCGCCCACACCCTAGCTCTCAGACTGGCGTGGGGTAGCGTCCCTGTCATTATTCTTACTGTCGCCCTCGCCGTCACACTGGCTTGGGGGTGGCATACCTGTCCTCGCTTCTACTCGCGCACTATTCGTTATGCTGGTATCGGGTGGCGTACCTCTCCTCGCTGTTATTCTTGCACTCGGCGTCCTGGTATGGGGTGGCATATATGTTCTCGCTGTTACTCTCAACCTTACCCTCAGGCTGCCTTGAGGTGACCGCTCTATACTCATTCTTACTCTGGCCCTCGTGCTCATAGTTATTCTTGGTACCCTGACCCTCGTCCTCGTTCTCATTGTAATATTATAATATCATCCTCACTTTTCCTGCTCTCGGGCACAGATGGCTTTTACAACAGACAACCCCCCACCCCCTGACGAGGTATCACCTTTTCGTGGTGGGGGGATTGCTTGCCTCCAGGATCCGGCGGCCAGACCACCAGGAAGCCGGGGAGAGGTCAGACGAAGAGTGCCTCACTCGTCCTTCCATCCATACGCCATGTCATCCAAACATCCACGTCCTTCGCCTGTAACACCAACCATCCCTACTATAAGCAAGCAGGACGGACAAGTTTCCCGGTCCTGCCCACCAGCTCAGTTTTATTGGGGTAGCCGCGTCCCTCGGTCCGCCCCTGGGGCTGACTGAGTCCTGGAGGTTGAAGTCCCTCGTCGCGCGGTACTAGTTGCGACGGGGGATCAACACTCCTCTTTGGCCCTGATATTCCGGAGGGGCGGGCGGGCCCGTGGGGCCTCACGCGGGCCAAGTGGCTGTTCGCCTCGGGCTGGGGGCCTGGGTTTCCCAGTGCCTGCCGGCCCGGCCGGCCGGGGTCAAGGGGTGGGCGGCGCTGGATCCCGGTCGGGGTGGTGAGTCTCTCTCCCGGCCGGGTGAAGGTGTCGCCCGCCCCGTATAGCTCCTCGGGCGTCCATCCTGTTGGACTACTATGTGGTGGGGCGCCCGAGGAGTGGAAAACAAGCAATCACATGGAATCCAGAACAACAAAAATGACTCCTGGCTCCTCTCATGAGGGCCAGACAAATCGATCGTCTTCAAACGAGGCATGCCCCCGAATGATCATTTTACGAGCACATGAAGGCTCCAAGCAACTAGCGACATTCAACGATGTGACGAATGTGACAGATTCGGAGTTATCACCAGATGTCAGGCTTTGCGTGACGGAGGTGGAGAAGGGGACGAGTAGCTTAGGGGTAAGTTGCCCGTCTTACAATCGAAAGGTTGTGGGTTGGAGTCTCACCTGTCGCTACTCTTCGCCCGCGGCCAATCGGCGTGAAAGATTGGCGACGCTTCATGGCTCAACGGTCGAAGTGTCTTAAAACAAATAACCAACCAACCAACGGAGGATTAGAAGTAGAGTTTTCAAGGGGTGAAGATGGGACGAAAACGCTCTCAGCTGATTTTTTCATATACAGTATGCGAGATGATAATATCAGACGGGAAGTGACCATTCCAATGATTACGGAGGCCCACAAGACAAAGAACTCGTTCAAGGGCATAATTAACTGTTTCCACCTGAGAAATGTGTCTGATGCGGAAGTAGTGGACTGCCTCTCGGAGTTAGGAGTCACAGAGGCTCGTCGTATTAGCACAAGAAAGGGACCTGAGTTGCGTCACACCAACAATCTTATCTTGACCTTTAACCCGCGCCGTCTTTCCGGTCAAATCCGCACACCCCGACTCGGGGGGGGGGCGGTTGAAGGCCCCTGTAAAATCCAAACTAAGCATCGCACAAAAACGAAAGAGGTGCCATCGGAAACCGCTCGACGAGTAGGGTCAGGGTCCGCCCTCCAAAACTATTCCCCCAAATGTGACGTCACCAGGGGGCTATATTTTCACGGCTTTTTACGACTTACATTATGTTTTTGTCTCTGGGGAGTTCATTTTGGGGGATATATGAAAAACAAAATTTATGTGGAATGAGAAAAGGACAGCGACATCGACCAGGGCTATAATTTTTTCGCCCCCTAAAAAGACAAATTAGATTTTTTGAAATTTTGAGTTTTCGATTTTTCTTTAATTTTCCTTTTCCAATGGGTAGAGCAAACCGAGAAACTTTTTTGGAAGTCAACTTGCCCCAAGACAAAATGCTTATTTTAGCCAGAATTTTCTATTTCAGCCGCAATTGGCAAATGTGCAAACATTTTATGTAGTCAAAAACGAAACAAATCAACTCGGACGTTTTGTTGCATCCCTACAGATAAGCAAACGCTGAAAGTTTCATTAAAATATCTGCATCCGTTAAAGCGTGACGACTGGTTGAACTTTTTTGGAGATGACCTTACTTGACCTTGACTAACTCGTTGACCCTAGATGGCCGGACATAAAAATTTTGAATCAGCATGCCAAATCGATGTGGGGAAAGGTATGCCCAATTTGGGCGCGATGCCGTGCGCCGTTCGTCGGCTATCCGCGAAAAACCTGAGGGGGCGGTTGAAGACCCCCCTCCCCCCGAGACGGGACAGGTTAATACACCCGACTTCCCAGCGACAGCTCTCGTAGGATATATTCGTGTCAAGGTGCGCAGATACATCCCAAATCCTATGCGATGTGTTCATATGGGCGCTGTATGACCGAAGCAGTCAAAGCGCCCCTAAGCCCAAATAACCAACCGAGAAAGCGCCACCTAGGTGTAGTCTTCTTTGACATTCAAAAAGCGTATGACACTTGGCGCCACAGATTCCTGAAACTTTTCAAGAAAGGAATCCGTAGCCACATGGGCAACTTTTTACAAAACTTTTTTTTAAAGAAAGAAGATTTCGAATAAGCATCAGGAACAACCTGTCCCGATGGTTCGTACAAGGAAACGGCGTCCCACAGGGAAGCGTACTCAGCGTACCGTATTGGGCGTCATGATAGACGACATTGGTGATTATATCCCGCCGGCCATGAGACGTTCACTATTCGTAGATGCCTTTGCTATTTGGGGCTATTTGGACTTGCTCCTCAAAAACACCACCATTGCAAAGGCAGCTGCAACTAGCAGTTCCGAGCCTGGAAAAGTGTGCGAATGGGAATGGATTTTCGTTTTCAGCAACAAAAACTGTTGCCCTCCATTTTTGTCGCCGTCGATGGCAGATATGCAAATTAAGTTGTCTGATAAGAATGCACCCGTCCACCTCGTCGTGCGATTTTTAGGAGTAGGATTTGACCGACGTCTTACATATGAGCAGCACCTGAAGACCCTGCGTGGAAAGTGTTTTAATGCACTGAACATATTGAAATCCATTGCTCTTACTTCTTATGGTGCAGATCGAGATATGCTTACGTTGCTATATCGTTCCTCGATACGCTGAAAGCTCAATTACGCCAGTTTTATCTATGACGGCACAGCTGCAGCCAACAAACGCACACTTGATACCGTCCATCACACGACTATCCGTATAGCAACAGGAGCATGTCGTACCTCACCGAAGTTAGGTCTTCTAGCCGAGGCGCACTCTTTGTTTGCGCAGAGAAAGGCTGGGAATGCGTTACGCCTGCGAGCTTCGCCAGCTCCCTGGTCACTCCGCTTACTGACATGTTTTCACGCGACGATTGCCGGCCATCTTCTCCACAGATCGAAAGTTGAGTGTTGCTCCGTTCGGTGTGCGCTTACGTAAGCTTTTCCAAGAAAGCCAAGTTAGGCTCCAAGGAATCCGAAACATTGAGCCCATGGGAGTTGGTCGCACCCGAGGTGGATTTTTCCCTCGCTAAGACCACAAAAAAACTGATGTCTCTCCAGAAGTTCCGCCACGGGCCCTTGAACACATCGAATCATTTCATGGATGGGTGACCACGTATACTGACGGCTCTCGAAAGGAAGGTGGTGTTGGCGGCGCATTTGTTTGCAGCTGTCACCCGATCATTTTCCCTCCCGAAGCACGCATCTGTATATTCGTCGGAGCTTGTCGACATTTTGAAAGCGCTCTGTTATATCGAAGTATCAGGAGATGATCATCATGTGATTTTTACTGACTCCTTGAGCAGTCTTTCAGCCCGTGAACATATTTTATCCCTCAAACCCACTGTTGAGTGATACTCTAAGGTGTCTTATCCGCTGTGCACCGCTTGGCACGGCGGGTGGTTCTGTGTTGGCTTCCTGGCTATGGTGGAATTGCTGGGAACGAGTTAGCTGACGCTGCGGCGAGGCGAGCAGCGCATGCCCCGTCCACTCGGTCGCTACCACTTCCCACCACGGATCATTACTGACAGATTTCCATTTTCCTCCTCAAGAAGTGACAAACAATGTGGGACGCAACCCAAGCGAACAAGCTGAGAGCCACCAAGCCACGTTTGGAACCATGGGGGTTCGTCCCGTCGTATGTTTAGGAAAGAGGAGGTGACATTGTGTTGTCTTCGGATTGGGCACACTTACGCCACGCACGGTTACCTGCTGTGCGATGGCGACAGACCCCAGTGCGCCGGATGTCGATCACCACTGACAGTCCACCATGTTCTGATCTCGTGTCCTTTATATACTGACCAACGTAGACGTTATTTTGGATCTTTCCGTGTGGCCTCTCTAAGCAATGTTCTTTCCAGCAGCTCTCCCATTGTCAAATCAGGGCAACTGCTTGATTTCTTATCCCAATTGTCGTTTTTGACTATATACCCCTCACCGATAGTCAGGACGCGTAAACTTTGTAACAAAATAAAACGGTGTCCCCGTGTTGACACTGGGTACTGCTTCTAACGGCGTCACCATAATCATATGAGTTATGGGTGCAATATGACCAGAGCAGTCGAAGCGCCCGAAAGCCCAAATAACTAACTACAACAGACAATTAAAATCCCTGTACAATTGTCGAATATTTTACATCGCGACTTCTCCAGTGCGTCAATGAGTGCATTCCACGCACTTCTGGCACTCAGCGCCGTATTCCAGTTGACCGAGGAATGCAGACAGGCTATCTGCGCCCGCAAGCGGGCTCTTAAGGAGTTGAACAAGCAAAGCACTATGTAAAATATGCTAGCGTTTAAAAAGGTCAAAGCACTTGCTCGACGATCTTACGTGCCGCGAAACGTTCATCCTGGCAAGCATATGTAGGGAAGATTAGCCGAACAGCATCAACATCCGAAGTATGACCGCACATGAAAAGGATTTCTGGGCAGTTTAATTCAGTCCCACTACCCGCCTCCAACATTGGAGGAAATATCGTGACTGATCCAGGTGAGATAGCCAACCACATTGGCCACCCTATTGCGAAGCGTAGCCAGCATACTGACCCAAATTTCCTGCAACACCGTGTCCGGTGTTAGGATGAGATCAGTTTTAACACAACTGAACAACTGCACTACAGCCTGCTGTTTATTCGGGCTGAGCTCGCCTCCGCACCGGACGCAGTGTACGATGAAATGCTGTAGCACCTACCGACTTGCTCAAAGCATGTTCTTCTCACTATTTTCAACAGACTGAACTAGGGTATATTTCCCATCCGCATGGCGGAGGGAAATAATAATGCCGCTACTAAAGCTCAGTAACAGCGGCGATAACCCCACTCATTACCGTTCGATATTGCCCACTTCATCACTGTGTAAGCTAATGGAAAGAGTGGTTAACATTTGACTGACTTCATTTCTAGAAGCGCAGAACATTTTACTATGTTGGCCTATGTTTTTTTTAGAACTGTTCTCTGGTCCCGCTCTTCATTTTTCTTACTATGTATTTTCTTGCTCGATGTCGATTCATATTTTTGTCCAACGTCTTAGCTAACCAACGAAAAGTCGTTCATTTTGCGTAAGTGGCAGCCGATGTTGCGTATATACGCTAAGTAATGACTTGGCTTGAAGCTCCCTGTTTGTATAGCGGATTGGGAAGTACGAGCGTGCAACACCATCGGAGCATCCTGCGGGAAGTCGTCAATACGAAACCAGCCAACGAGAGTCTCATTTTCAGCTTACGTGGCCTGCGTTTGTCGAACGTCGAGCAGCGAGGTGCCGGCCGTGTGGTGCACTGGCGCTCACCACCTCTGGCTCTGCCGGCAGGAACCGCGCTGCAAGTTACCCGTAGAACTCCCGCAGTGCTACAGCTTGCCGCCGACCTCCTCTGCCGGCTCCAGCCGCGTCAGCGCCGCCACTCGGGCGACCGGCGGCGGCGGCAGCATCGGGTGCAGCCTCGGCGGCCTTGTGACCCCGGCCGCCCTGTGCCGACAGGTACCGATGTGGATGTGAGCGCGTCGCCGCCAGCGCCGAGCCCGCTCCGCCTACAGGACACCAACACTGTGCCGTTGTACATGCGCGACGTTGTGACGTGTGCCGAAGGTGACATGTGGGACGACCTTGACGTGTTCGAGTTTGACTACGGCATCGAGGATATGTCTGGTGCCTACCACGGCTTCGACAATGAGGATGAGTGCTCGTACGACCAGTACGAGTCTGACCAGTACGACGAGTATGGTATGCTCATCTGAACAACCGCACCTGACCAAGCGTACGACTTGCGCCTTTTTTCCGCGCACGCCGGATGTCGCATGCTATCATTGGTCGTTTTCCAGGTGAGTGATAATTTCCGGTGTGCGACACGTGACGCTATTTCTTGACGGCCGTCGTGCTTGCTGACTGGGGGCGGTCACCCCGTCCCGGGGAAGGGGGCGGCAGGATTGACGCACTACTGCACGGCGGCGGGGCGGCGGTCACTCCGTCCTGGGGAAGGGGCGGCAAGGCTGACGCGCTACTGTAAGGCGGCAGTGAGGCGGTCACCCCGCCCTGTGGCAGCGGGGCGGCAGGGCGGATGTGCCACTGTACGGCGGCAGGGAGGCGGCCGGGCGGCGCCACAAGTGTCACCTGTTAGTCTGCATGTTTGTTGACGTGCCGGACACTTGTGTCAGTAGACAGCGTGCGACCATGTGTGGTGGTCGTGTGTTTTGCCCGTGTAGCGACGTTGCTCGGGAGGGTCGGCGGCGGCAGCGGCGACTTCCTTTCTGCCGTCGTCGTCGCCACTGTCTGAACATGAAGTTAGACTTCACGGCCAAGACGTTCTCTGTGTGCCAGCGGCTCGCTTTCTTGGTGTGCAATTTGGTAATAGCCTTTCATACATAGAACACATGAAGACGCTCCGAGACAGTGTTTTAAAACCATGAACGTAATGAAGTGTGCTTCCCGAACGTCGCATGGGCCTGACAGGACTCTACGCCTGCGCTACCGCAGTCTGGTTCAATCGAATCTCGACAATGCATGTTCTATATGTAACTGCGTTTGCGACCATAAAATCAATTCTAGACCCAAACACCATGCGTTACGAATAATTGCCGGAGCATTTCGGACCTCTCCCACGATCAGCATACTGGCAGATGCCCATGAGCCACTATTGAGCATGATACGAGAAATGCTAGGGCTTCGCTACGCATGCAAAATGCTTAATTTTCCGACACCCATCTTGTCCGACACACCCATCACATCCGATACACCAAGTGGTCAGGCCAGGTGAAATTGTATCCTTTTTTGTATATGGAAGGTTCAGCAAGGTCAGGCTGGGTTGTCAGATTACAAACAAATTGTGCTATATGCAAAGCTATATTAACCAATTAAATGTCATGTTTGTTCATGCTATTTTGCCTACCAATGGAAAAGTAAGCACTTGCAGAGGGAATGAGTAGCCACTTGATGTCAACTACATTCATAAGCATTGCATTAAACAAATCTTAAGAGTTAAACAAATTGCATTGGATCACAAATGTACTGCTTAATCTACCCTTTTTTGGTCTATTGAGGTAAAATGTGTGCAAAGCTTGCTTCTTGAATACCTTAAAGCACAATACTACCTAACACTAAACATACAAATGATAAAAGTAAAAGAACTTCTTTCTTGAGAGGATAATATTATGGATGCTGAGCATACAGAAACAGCTGTTTTACTAATCCTGACACTGATCCTTGGGTGGAATTTCAACAACAGTTGGTGCTTCAGTGCCACAGATAGAAATGGCTTAACAACACCTAGCTTTCACAAACTCAATATTGGTGCAGAGAAACATGGAAAAGCACCATCCAGGAACCACAATGCCATGAAAACGTACCACCTAAATTTGTTTGCAACTTCCTAGTGCCTTACACAATCATACATCACAGTGAACTACTCAACCCATCTTTCAACAGCGCAAAATTACGCACCATTGCGCCAAGATAACTCCCTAATCTTGCGGTCGCTCTCGGTCGACCGCAGGAATCGCGGCGGCCGAAAACAGCCGCAGACAATGTGACGTCATTCCACTCACTCCTGATTGGCCGCGAACAAGCTCCACCCTTTTGACCGCCGGAGAGACTCGGCGACCGCAGACAGCCGCAAGCGTGATTTTTTTCCCAATACGCGGAAGCTACAGGGCGCGTTTGATTGGTTGATGGACCTGCGGCGTGACGTCATCAATCGGAACGCAACGATATAGAGGTGCCAATTTTTAGCAGTCATTACGCTACACATGTAGAGATCCAAATATATAGGTGACCCACAATAACGGGCGTTATCCAGACACTAACGTCCTTGTATAATCCTCTCTCCGCATGACCCTCGCCCTACGACATTTTCGAGTCTCACGACCTACGAAGGGGTATCGGTGTAACCCCCTGGCCCCTTATTGCGCTAGAATCGCGAAACAAGATCAGGCGCGTCGAGCGTGATGAGAGGGAGCCAAAGAAAGATGCCCCAAATATGTTTTTATTTTGACTTATTTCAATGAAAATTGTATACTTCTACTGCCAGCCAATGGACGCAGCATGCTTTCTTGAAATAACAAACATTTGGTTGTATCAAGTCGAAATTCACAATGGAACTTAGAGCTCAGGTTGTGTAGGCATGGTTAGGTTTGGTTTGGATATGATACATAAGTGAAGTATTCTCTATGGATTAGTGTTATTTTTTTCAAAGGATAAAATGCTCGAGGCTTCCTAACCGACGGCTTACAAGTGCTGCTGAAGCAGATATAAACAAAAAAGTATAACTTACTCGCATAAAATGGGATGTTTCAATCCTGGAATGCAGCGAAGTTTGATTTTAGCACCTCGGATTTTCGCCGGTTCAGGTTAAGGTTGCTTGGACAATTACACTGGCTTCTTCCAAGCCCCCTTCTCTCACAATTCAGTCTCCTACAGCTGCAAGACCACACGCATCCGTTGCTAAACGAGACGAATTCCAATTTCCAACGAATGGATCTAACAGATAATGCACTCTGGGTACCAGAGATAATGACGTCATGCCGCAGGCCCATCAACCAATCAAATGAGCCCTGTAGCTTCCGCGTATTGGGAAAAAAATAACGTCAGCCGCAAGCCCCGTGAACAGGGCACAGGCGTACATCATCCGTGCCAGCACATCGGGAAGTAGTATGCGGAAAGCGCATCTTCCGCGCAAGCAGCGCAAATCGGCCCCTGTCAATGTTATTGGCAGCCGGGGACGTCATCTGGACGCTGATTTGGGTTCAGCAGATTACCACGACAGCAAGAAACGGTACTTTTCAGCGTACGTTCCTGGCTAACAAGTATACGTGAGTGGTGCAAATTATACGCCATCTGGAAGCTTGTTTAATGGTATTTCGATAATCATGGGAGACTTTCACACGAATGTGTTAGTTATTGTGTAAAATGGTGTTATTTAGACACATGTCATATCCATCGACACTATTTAACTTAAGCGGGCCGAGCGACTCGGTGTTGGTAGCGCAGTTGGTAGCGCGTCGGTCTGCCGACTCTGAGGTGGCCGGTTCGAGCCTGGAAGTCGGCGGCTTTTTGTGCGCGTCGTGGGAAGTTCTTCTGATAAGCGACAGTGAATTAAGACAATGTTCACATGGGACGATCTTTTTCATAAAGAGAAAGGAAATATTCTGCAATATTCAATATTCAGATATTCTGCAAGGCTGGGGTTCTGCCACCTTAAATTTATGGTTGGGCACTTCTTCTAATCAGCCAGGCATAGGAAATACGGAACACGTCACCGCTTATGGCAGTGTCCAGGCCCACAGTCCCTTCCTGACACGGGCAGCGGACCATCGGGGGTGGGACAGGAGACAGGATCCCCTGAATTTAATCATTTGTGGCACTACGGCAGTGCATTGCAAATATTGAGCTAGAAACTAACGGTTGCCCTTTCCCCTCCCACCAGTCCACGCCGACCAACATTAGTCCCTGCTCCTCGAGGTGTGCATCTAATAACAGTACATGATTATCAAGGTGACAAAACCAACAATTGTGCATGCTGCCGAACAGTCAAATGACTGGACCCGAGCTGGAGTCAGAGCGATGCCAGTTCTAAGCTTGGCTCCACGCCTTTTACGATACACGGCGAACACACGCCACCAGGACTGCGACAAGCATTGCTTTGACAGGAGCAGACGTTTGCTAACATATTTCGGTGACAATCCTGAACTTTCTGGAGTGCCGGCGCAAAATAAAAAATCACGCTTTTCGTACCATGAACGCTCGATTTAGATTCGGCAACAACTTTGTGGAACCCGTAAGCGCTAAACTGGATTTTAGATGCCCGCATGAGGATTTCGGTTCGATTATCATGCATTGTGAAAGGCTTAACGCGGAACTTGGCAAGATTGGGGAAGCATCCCCGTTCATTCCCCACCGTGGCTTTGCCCATGTTCGCACACCGTTATTCGGCATTTTCAGTCGAAATGAATTGGCTGCGTCGCTCACGCCATGTGAATCAAACTTCTGTCATGCATGCAATATTGCAGGGGTAACAGCAATTTCTATGCCAGACCAGCTCGAAAGCAACTTTAATAACAGTTTAATTTGTGGTTGGAATGGAAAATTACCATGTAATACCATACATCTTTTTAATTAAGTGTGTTCTATTATTAACTAAATAAAATATTTTCCTTTCAAAATACAATTTCTTTATTCGCGTCATGCGACCTGAAATGCCACCCCGGTAGCTCAGTTGGTTAGAACGCTGGCCTGTGCTGGTCTTCCCTGTCCTGGCAACGCAGGGTTCGAGTCGCTTCGCGCGCTCGCGTTTAGCCCCCGGCCGGGAGTGTGAGTTGGCAACTGGCCCGATAAGGCCGGGGACGAGCTACCGGGCGGCTGTGTCGGTGTATTGACGGCACGTTAAACTTTCGATCAAAATTCTCCCGTTGAAAAGGAATTCGGGGATCGGCTGGTGGGGCGAGGGTTCACGCAACAAGCTCTGCTTAGCAATAGAACCCTGGTTCCTAAAGCCACCCCAGGAACAACCGGGACTACATTTTAAATTTTTAAAAAAATCACGCATTTTGCAGTACAGCACGACATAAATACGGCAACAAAAGTTGTTTATCAATCAGACTATAATACGAGGAGCACGCATCTGGAGAAGACGAGACTGCCAAGATTGAGGAAGCCCTCACTCCCACTGCCGATTGTTTCTCGGTTGTGTACTCTGTGGTGGAAGTGAATGTGCATTTTGGGCGCATGGACTGCGTTCGTCATTTTGCGCACCTGAATATATATATTCCGGCGCCCAACAGAGTGCGTATTAAAACGATATATTGAGGAAGCACAACGCAAGACATATATTGGGAGAAGCAAACACATGAAGCAGAAAAAGAACCTTGGGTTCCTTTACGACGGAATTAACTGCTAGGCTATATAGCGTCGCCAACTTCTCAAACCGATTGGTCGCGGGTGGACTCGGTAATTCCGCTGGTTGCGGGACTCGAACCCATAATCTTGCGGTCAAGAGCCCAACACCCTACGGACTAAGCTACCGCGGCTCCTCCAACGCGTGACATAAGAGGTTATCGGTAGCAGGTGCAGATAAGCCTCGGTACTTAATGAGATTGCATTGCGGCAATACATTACAATACCTAACATTACAGTACGTACATATCTGGCACCTTGTAAAATCTGACGAACTGGCAAGAATAGATGGAACATCCTCATCGTGACATCTGTGGCTGAGAACAACTCGACATGCATACATACACAGACTACTCACGAACACCGTAGTGGGACGATGAATGCGTGTAAACCTACAGGCTACGCTCTACCGACTTCACAAAGACAGGGACATATTAGTTGTTGAGCTTGACATTCACTCGGTGCGACTGCAGCACGCACGTTTAGTCTGGTGTATTATTTGTTTTTTGAATTATTTGAATTATTTGAAACTTTCAATGACCTTTGGATGTCTGCTGAGATCGTTGGGTTCTTGGGCATGGTGAACACAAAACGCTGCATCCATCTCTCTGAATGTGTGGAAGAATTCCTCTGTGGGAACCGTCAGGCCGCTAATGCTTAGGAGGCGAGTCCAGAACGCTTCTTGTGATTCATCTTCGGGATACGCAAATTGGTGCCCAGCGATCGGTCCGCTGGTTTCTTTCTGGCCATGGACCAGGCCACACATAATTCCCCCCCCCCCCATCGCCACGCTTAGCATTTAACATTCCATCAATTCACATCATTATCTGATGTGATTTGAAGGAACCTGATATTCATTTCTATGGAAAATGAAATCTCAGCAAATCGGCAGTTCAAGTTCATGTGCTGATATCTAGAAAAAAGTAATTTCACTAAAAAATAACATTAATATCATTAAACTAAGATTTTTCAAACACTAGGAAAAACACTAATGTTAACAATGACAGTACATGCTATCCCCCACGCCATAAGACATAAGAGGTTATGTAAAGTGTGGGGAAAATATGGAATAATATGGGAAATATGGAAAGTGTGGGGAAATGGGATTTTTGGTGACTAACAAAGGACACTGATGTCAAATTACAAAAATATCCTAACTGAATCTAACCTAAAGAACTGATGTTGGACCTCCTAAAACATACTCATGTTCGGTCATCTAAAACCTACTGATATTGTATGCTGGATGTTGAACGTGATTCACGAAGGAAATGGTAGATCCATTGTACCTTAATTACACACTCGCATCAATTGTGCACCGTATATTAATTAACCTCGTGACATGGAAACTCAGTTAATGGAAGCATACACTTTGTATCCTAGGCTGAATCTGTTGTCATTACTCCATGTAGAAAAGGCTGGCCATTATTCTGCTGGAATATCATGATACAAATGTTAGAAATAGCCACATGCAAATATATGTATTCATTTTTTTGGTATAATTAAACCTTGTTTTGGCTTTCCGTGCATGACTGCCTATCCTGTCTTCTTCTGATCTTTCACTACTCCCAAGTAGCCTTGTTCTTCATTCAACACAGTTTATGGAAAATTATTTTCAAGATACTGGGAAGAAGTTGCTAGTAAGCTTCAAGAAGTTCAGTCCATACATCTGTCTAAAAAATTGTATTCATTGGGGCTTCTTATATATAAATACCAAGGTTTTTGGAATTTGGGGGATAGAATAGAAACAACAGTGTTTTTCCTGAAAAAGAGGTAGGTTAGGTTTGGACTGGGGAAGGATTGTGGTAATAACTCAACCAGCATTGTTGCATATGTGATATCAAAGATATTCAATGGATGACATTGGTTTGGATGCACTGTTTATACATTTAACATTATCCTTCAGTACCAATTACCCCACTCAAAGCAACACATTTAGCATTACTTCACTTACGAACTGAAAAGCATGCACTTGCGCTGGAATACAATGGTCATATCATCTTAATGACTTTCAGAAACATGCATTTACAATTTTTTCTTGAAATGCCACCTCAACTAAAATGCAAATCTTCTTCTGCAGGTGCAATTGTAAAAACCTGCCACAGCTCCGGCCTTGCCTCTTTTCAGAAGAGAACATAAATTAGCTTCCAATAAAAAAAAAACATTCATGAACAATTCGATCTGAAAATTGAGGAAGCTAAAGAAGTGCCTAACTTATCCCAACCTCATTTTAGCTTTGCCTCTGTAAAAATGTGCAAAACGTCACTTGTAAACACTCAAAACTGCAATAATGAACCCTTAAATCACATCTCACACAGTACAGGTGAGAGTGGTCACATTTTAACCACATCAATCAACTTTGCATTGGAAAGGCATATCAAGATTTCAAATATTAACTAAAAAGTGCATATTTCCCTGAAAATTTATTGTAAGGTCTGATAACTTTTTTTGGGAATTACACCAGTATTTTTAGTGGCTACTAATAATTGGTACCACAAAAGCTACAGTGAAGTAATCCTGCACCACCACTTTCATGTTCAGAATATGGCACAACACTACAAAACAATTATATGTTTTAAAGTAGCTCTATGTGAGTGGTTAGATGACTTAGATAGAGAGAACCATCTGAATATGGATACCAGCTTCATTTTTTGAAATTCAGTAAACAGTATTATTTCTGGTTTGGCCACATAAAAGCAACAGTAGAGCAATTTGTTCCATGCATTAAGTGTTTGGAAACTCCCTCTTACCCTACTACCACTACTGCCCAGCCATGATACAATGGGCCAGCAATTATCAAATTGTCCACAAGTTGGTGAATGGCACAGTATGGCATGATTACATATAGCACACAGAAACAATATGATAACTGACAGGGGGCCAACGCACATGCTTACATTAATAACCAGATTGCATCAATGACATGCTGACCAAGTTGACATTGTGGGTGGGTATAAGGCCTTAATTCGTATAAATTGTCTGAGGTGTGTTCTCAATATCAACCACGCCATGGATAAATTAATTCTGGGTATGGTGCCTTTCGGTTCGAAGCCACCAGCACGCTAGCAGAATAAGAAAAAAATATTCAAGCTGCAATGAATGACTAATATGCTTTACAACAGACAGGGAAACTAATCGTGAGAAAAGCGCCATAATTGTGCTAAAATGAAAGCACCATATTTAGTAGGTTTATTGGTATAGTCCAAAACTAGAATATAATTCAGCAGTATTCTGGAATAAAATAGCGCTTCTGGTATATGACGTCAGTTGGCGTAGGTTTTGTCTAGTTTCAACTAACTATACTAGAACAGCCAACTTTGGAGTACCTGTTGTCTCTAGTTATCTTGGCGCAAATCGCCTCACCAGCGCGACGTCACCCTCCGTCCCGGGACCCATACCGTCGCGTGTCGCGGCGATTGTGACGTGACGTGCATGTGACGTCACGACACGTCGGCCGCAGGATATATATGTACTGTGTCCACCATGCGGCGCCCATCAACATACAGAGGAAGCGGCGCATGCGTGGGGAGATGCCAGATATCGAGTCGCCGCCACCGCCGCCGCCGCCCTCCTGTCAGGCAGTGGACGACGACGCCTGCATGGGTGAGTGTGTGTGCGCGCGCGCGTGTGCGAGTGTGTGTGTGTGTGTGTGCGCGCGCGCGCGCGTGTGCGAGTGTGTGTGTGTGTGCGCGCGCGTGTGCGAGTGTGTGTGTGTGTGTTTTGTTTTTTTGCTCATCTCCAGGGCTGGAAATATCTCGCTAAACCAGGGGCTGGGTCAAAATTCCTATTTTCTTATTTTGAAGACATCTATTTCAGATAGAGTAGAGGAAATGACAAATTAGCATCAGAATGATAGCAAGCTAGGGCGTGGGATGGGGGCTCCAACCATCCGATCCACCGGGATCTCCAGCCATGCTCCTTCCACACGGTGCTAATAGTGATTTTCTTCTGAGTTGTGCCACATAAAAAAATCAGGTGGGCTGTGATATCTATGAATTGTGCCACAGCTGAAATTAAGGTGTAGACTGTTCGATAATGGTGGGCTGTAATTTTTCGCTTCCTTTTGTCGATCAGACAAAGAGGTTTGACTTATTGCAGAACGGACCACGCACCCTGCATCAGGGTTGTGGAAGGGTACGAAGGGGAATTCATTTCTTAAGTTACTGGAATTAATGTCCGTGAAAAGCTCGTGCAGCTAAAGCTTATCGAATGTAGTGACATGGTCCATGGCTTCCTCTTCCCGGTATATCATCCACGATGCTTACGTCACCGAAGAGGCCATAACAATATTGGCGAGAAAAAAGTGTGTGTCTCCAGACATGTTGCCAAAATCTCCTAATTTATCCCACGCCGTCCAAAATGTCATGCGACCAAGTGTGTCTAAATTGTGTGGAGTCTACGTCGCTGGTTGCATAACTATTGGCTCGTCGCCAATCATGGTGGTATGACGTGCCATCGTTCAATACGCCCCTGTCGCCGTCTGCCTGTAAACAAGGCGCCGGCACTTGGCACACAAAGCAAGGGCGGCTCCATTCGGTGTCAGCGGGATGAGGGGCGCTTTTTTTGTGTTTTCGCGGCGAATCTGACGACAGGGTTCCACGCTGTCTGCGTCATAGATGACATCATAACTGAACTATGCACGTTTCGGTGTTGGCAGAGACGAAGTGGAATCTGTATGACGTCACATATAAGCAAAACGAATACAATCTTATTCCCGTACTTCGTCGGAATTGCACAGAAATTGCGCAATAGGCCTCAATGTAAACTTCAGCAGATACCGTCGGAAGCAAACATATTTCCTGATGACATTTCTGTGTGCATGTGAATCGTGAATGCCTTTGTTGTGGTGAGCTACCTGTGAATGTAAAGGCGTCTGATTTACCTAGGCTGGGCGAAATATACACTGTAGAAAGAGAGTCCCAGGTATTGCACTGCACTTAGGTCAACATCCTAGCATGAAGCTGTAAAACAGAGTTCCCACCAACTAGGGACGGATCCAGGAAATGCGATCGGGGGTGGGGGCATATGTCCGGAGGGACTCCACTCTGTCTTCCGAGGGGCTCCTCCAGCTGAAAAATTTGAGGGAGTGGTGCACTTGAGCCTTCCAGGAGGGGCAACTTTTTCTTTCTAAGCGGCGTCACTGGCAAAAGATCGGGGGGCGGGGTGTACTCAAGCCTTCCTAGAGAGGAGCATTTTTTTCGACCGCAGGGGCACCACCTTCCCATGAGGGAGGGGGGCACATGCCCCCAGTGACCCCCTTGTATCCACCGCTGCCACCAACGGACGTACCAATTCAGTGGCCTCCCGCCTTGCAACGACGCGCTCTCGTCGAATGGTTGGTGGTGAATGTGGTTTAGGGGCGCACAGACTGCGTTGATCACACAGCGCCCATGATCTCATCGAATGCCTCATACTTGTCCGTCAGTGGCTGGACGGGCTGCATGGAATGGTCGACTGAGTATAGGATGCAATTTCCCGAAGTTGGGTTGGGCGGTGTTGGGGAAGATCAACAGTGGGATTATGGAATTTGTTCACCCAATAAACAGAGGGTATCGTACTCCATTTTTCTCTGCAATTATTTTCCAACGTTGCAATTGTACAATTGTGTACTTCGTCTTGTCTGCGCAGTTATTGTCGACAATCTATCGTGACTGTAAACAGAAGGATTGACTTGCTGCGACCACAATGAGAAACGAGTATGCATGACACCACGCATAATAGAACATTCTGAGTCGGCTGGGAAAACACCCTTAGTTACGCCTCTGGCATGTCCAGTCTGGTATCCGGAGCTCCCGCGAGACGTGCGACGCGCTGTCACTGATCCGGGTGATGTGAATGGGAAAAATGTAAATTGCCGCAGGTGCCAGTAGGGTAGATTCACCGGTGCAGCTAACTCAACTGAGAAAACGAGGACGAGGAAAACATCTTTGGCAGTCGAATTCAGTCAGTTCTGAATCGTGTGAGGTGTCAGGTTTGGCAACCTGGAAGCGTTTCAAACACAGCCCGGGATTGACTGAGATCACTGCTCCCAATAGAACACAAACTTTCCCGGTTGCCCGCGCTACCTGCTTCCCCATTGCTTTCTTAGACGATTAACTTAAAGTCGTCACACCACCACTGGAGGCGAATTGCCTGGTGACGCTGACGCTGTGCTGTTGACTCCTGCTAACCCTGACATGTCGACCCGTTACGACCCTGAACGTGTGACGCTCGCTAAGATTCCCACACATTTCGACGTCACCCAAAGCTCAACGCTACGGATGCTGATCAAGCCGACTCAGCCGAGTCGGATCCGACTGAGCGAGCTGACCGCGCTGAACGGATGCCTTCCAGAGCGCTACAAAGTCGCCAGCGGCAGAACCAGGACATGGCCACCCGACTGGGGAGACCCGGTCGGACCGGCCTCCGGTCAGGAGGAGACGGCCGCCTTGGCGTCCGCCTCCAACCCGGGTCGCTGGGGCACCGAGTGGCCGAGTTGACTCAGCCCGGCTCATCGTGAGACCGACGACGCTCCTGCGGGAGCGGCGTGCCTGGCGCAGCCGGCCGGGGACAGCTCCGATCCCATCTCGGAGCAGCAGGTGGAGTCGCAGTCGGCCGGGGACAGCTCCGATCCCATCTCGGAGCCACAGGTGGAGTCGCAGCCGGCCGGGGACAGCTCCGATCCCATCTCGGAGCCGCAGGTGGAGTCGCAGTCGGCCGGGGACAGCCTTGATACCATCTCGGAGCCGCAGGTGGAGTCGCAGCCGGCCGGGGACAGCTCCGATCCCACCTCGGAGCCACAGGTGGAGTCGCAGCCGGCCGGGGACAGCTCCGATCCCACCTCGGAGCCACAGGTGGAGTCGCAGCCGGCCGGGGACAGCTCCGATCCCATCTCGGAGCCACAGGTGGAGTCGCAGCCGGCCGGGGACAGCTCCGATCCCATCTCGGAGCCGCAGGTGGAGTCGCAGCCGGCCGGGGACAGTTCCGATCCCATCTCGGAGCCGCAGGTGGAGTCGCAGCCGGCCGGGGACAGCTCCGATGCCATCTCGGAGCCACAGGTGGAGTCGCAGCCGGCAGGGGACAGCTCCGATCCCACCTCGGAGCCACAGGTGGAGTCGCAGCCGGCCGGGGACAGCTCCGATGCCATCTCGGAGCCACAGGTGGAGTCGCAGCCGGCCGGGGACAGCTCCGATGCCATCTCGGAGCCACAGGTGGAGTCGCAGCCGGCCCGGGACGTATCCGATGCCATCTCGGGGCCACAGGTGGAGTCGCAGCCGGCCGGGGACGTATCCGATGCCATCTCGGATCCACGGGTGCAGCTTTCGTCATCGCCAGACTCTGACTACTTCTCGGTCACATCAGGGGAGAGGTGAGTCATTAAAGATGTCTTTGAAAATGTCTTGGTTCTTTTTCTATTGAGCCGGAAAGTGTACGAAGACTTGGACATCCTGTGATTTTATGGGAAGCTTACGTTTTTTACCGTAGGTATTTGTTTGTGTGCCTTTTGGTGTTTATCGCCATGTTTCTTTTTTCTGAGAAATAGTTTTGGTTGTTTTCAAGAAGCTTGACATTCCACATAGGTTGTCCCCGCACATTACGGCGGTGGAAGGTGTTCCAGTCACACGCGATGGCTGGCACAGATTGGTAAATAATACACTGACAATGCAACATTGGCAATTAATGCGATCATTGTCTCTCAGGCAACAAATTATCGGTGCACTCGCCCTGCTTAATTGTCAGTTATTCCCAGTGGGTCCGTTCTATTGCCTCCCACACGGACGCTGTGCGTGCGCGTTGCGTTCCGCCGTTGACAGGCCGGTGTGTGTGTGCGTGTGTGTGCGCGCAGCGATGGCGAGCCGTGCACGGAGTCGGACTGTGAGTCTGGCGGCGAGTGGCTGGCCGAGTTCGGCGGCGAGTACGCGCCGCGCGGCTGGCCGCTGCCAGCGCCGCGCTGGTCGCCGCCGCCGCCGGCCGTCGCGTTCGACGGCGCCGCCGCGCTGACCGCGTTCGTGGCCGACGTCGACCTGCTGCTGGGCCGACACCTGGGTCGGCAGCGCTACGACTGCCTGCACGTGTTCCTGCGCTTTCACGCGGCGTACCGGCGCTGGCGCGGCTCGGCCGACGGCGGCCCGTTCGAACCGTGGCGGCGCCGGTTCGCCGTGCTGCCGTCCGACGAGCATATGACCTGTGTCGGCCTGTCGCACGACCTGGTACGCCGGCTGACGGCGCTGGCCGGCGCCGCCAGCTCCAGCTTCTACTTGGCCTCGTCGGAGGAGGTGAGACTTGACCCCGTCGGATCGCGTTGCGCGAGACGATCGCTCGGCCAGATCGGCGGCCTGGCTGGTGTTGCCGCCGGCGAGTCGGACGGTCGACGTTGCCAACGACGAAGTTGGTGTGTCACGGAATTGAGCAAAGACTCGCTGCGACTGGGCAACCTGACTGGTTGGTTGGTCTTTGTTTCACGACACGTCGACCGTTGGGTCATGTAGCGTCGCCAATCTCTCACGCCGATTGACCGCGGGCGAAGAGCTGCGGCAGTTGAGACTCGAACCCACAACCTTTCGATTGTGAGACGGGAAACTTACCCCTAGACTACTCGCCCCCGCTTGGGCCACCTGATTGGATTTCTGAGGAAGGTTGACCTTGAAGTCCAGTCTTTATAAACTTTATAAAAATGTCGCATGTTCTTCTGAACATGCGGAGGTGCAGTTGATTCAATCAAGCTGCATCTTAAAGCGTGTGTAAGTATGGAGGATGGAGGTGCCACGAACAAATGCGTCGCGCAATGTGCACCTACAACGACATTTGGAAAACTACACTGCTGGTATAGACAATGGCATCGCAAGTCCTGAGACTACAACACCAACTTTTGCAACCACAGCATATACCTTGTCCAATGTTAATTCGAGAGGAAGAGTGTGCTGTAGCTGCAAAGTTTGGTGTCGCAGTTTCAATACTTGCAAAACAATTTTTTACAACAGCGAAGCACTTTTCCAAATATCATTATACGTGCACATTGCTTGACATTTTCGCTCATAGCACCCCCTCCCCCCACGCGTCCTCTTTAATGTGCAGCTTGATTGCATCAACTTCACCCACGTATATTCAGAAGAGAGTGGCATTTTTGGTAAACTTCTGGATTCTAGGTCAAGGTATCTCCGAAATACAAGCAGGTGAGTAGAGTAATTCAACTACTTAATTTCAACAAGTATTCGTTGCAAGTAAATTATATAAGCAGCTTGCAGTATTTTCAATAGTTAAGAGTGCGTTCGCTTGTGTTCTACATCAGAAGCTTTAACACTGGTAGTAGTAGATAACATCTGTGACTTAGCTCTGTGGGGTATACATAGCAAGTTTAGACGGTCCCGCCATCGACCACCTGAGGCACAACCACGACCATCACCATCGCCCTGTACGACACTTCCCACTGCACCACAACAAAACTCTTTGAAGCGCCAGGTCGACACCCTTCTCTCGGCAGGATGTGTGCAACATGGACGAGTACGTGTTGACTGGCCGGCCGCCGTGGCTCAACGAGAGCGACCACTGCCTGGTGGCCTGTCGGCTGCACGTGGCCGGCCGCCGCGGCGTGCTGCTGCTCGACTCCGGCTTCCACGTGCCACGTGCTGTCGTGGTGATGGCCGACGCCCTGCCGCCACACTCGGGTAAGGAAATAATCACGCTCAATCACGCCCGATGGATCAATTGTTTGATGGAATCCATCAGTCAATGGATTCAATTCAATCCATCGTGAAGGCGTGACTTCACGATGGTTGCCTTTGCTCACTAGAACGTAGCGGTGAATGAACGTGACACTAAAGCTGCTTTCGTTTCAACAGGAACGCAGGCTACTATTCCAGGCTTCAATTTATGTGATGAATGTGCCGAATGTTTCTGTGTTGCCGTCTGAGGCCGGGAGTCTCACATGTGTATTCTCCTCACGATGGACTGCCGCGAACGTCACGTGTGCATGCTGCATACGATGGACCGGCAGACCTACTGTCCAGCGTTCACAGACAGGCCGCAATGTCGGGCAGGCGGCATCCGCGGCCATACCATTCTGATCAAATAAGCAGTGCTTGCGGCGCCAGCCGATGTTTATGTCCATGTACCGGGCCGCAGTCCTGACATACGACATGAAGCAGAACAGTGCGTCCGCCTGACTCACGACATAAAGCACAGCGATGCCTCCGCACCCTTAAACCCTAATCGCTCGTCTTGGCACATCGGCTGCCCTTCGCAAACCGATGCCCAGCTCTGGAAGACGAGCCTGAGCCTCCTCCTTTCCCCACCTACTCTGTCTCACTTTTCTCAGATACCTCGGTAGTTCTCTCCACCAGCTCTCCAAATTGAGTCGCGTCTCCGCTTTCTGCGCTCAGGACCAATCGCCATAGACACTCTGTCGGGTGAGCTGACCCACCAATACCAGCTGACCGCCAACGGCCAGTTCGTCGTCTGCACCGTACGCAAAACGACCGCGTCGGGCGACACCAGCGGCCACCGCAACTGCATCTTCGTGGGCGGCCAGTTCGCCAACCCGTACGCCTTCGCCGAGTACCGCAGCATCTTCGACACGATGTGCTCGGTGGTCCGGCGCGCCGACGACGGCCGCCTGCTCAGCGGCCTCTTCTTCCCGGTGCGGCGCGCCGACGTCGCCGCCGTCACCGTGTTCTTCCACAGCGGCGGCAAGCGCGTCCGGCTGCGCCTGCCGACGCCGGTGCTGGTGGCCGGCACGCTGGCCGACTGGCAGCGGGAGGCGCTGGACGAGGTCGGCCGCCAGCTGCTCGTGCCGGCCGACCAGTGGCAGACGCTGCTGCGCGCCGTGGCCAGCGCCATCAGCGACAAGCCGTTCATCCAGCACGTGCTGCGGGTCAACGAAGACATCCTCCTATTGTCCGCGGACAACTAGTGGCTGTCGGCATCAGCGAGTTGGCACCACGCCGACGGAGCAAGTGCGAGTTCATCAGCACTGCATCAGCTGACAATACAAGCTCTATCTTGTTCGATTGATGTGCACTGCTTTAAAGTACGACTGCATTTGGTTCGCTGTTCCGCAATACCAGCATGCATTTTTTATCTCTTGGAAGCATTTTATACGCATAGGATTTTTTTCGGGGGTATTCTTCGGTGACCTGTTTTTGCCTCATGAACTGATATTTGCTTTGTGGGTTTCCTTCAGAAGCGTGTAGGAATTGCTCTTCGCTTCGGTTTGCAATACACTGTTTTTGGGTGTTGAAGGCTTTTCTACTTACACGAATGCCATTCCCACTGTATGAATCCGTTACAATCTGTGTGCACCAAATGACATTTTCAACTTCCTCCTTCACTGCGGAATTTATGCGTCCGAGTAGCAAATATCTCAATACCGGAAATACTCTAAGGGAAAATATCGAAGCTTCTCAATTTGCATAGCTTGGGCAAATCTTAAGACCGGGGTCACACGCATTGGTGGGTGGTGGCATGAACTCCTTTGCTCATGCCGCAGGTGAACGAGGAGTCCAGGCGGTCACTTGCAGAATGTCACACAGCACCAGGCTGTTACACACACACACAGCACCAGGCTGTTACACACACACACACACACACACACACACACACACACACACACGCACACGCACACGCACACGCACACGCACACGCACACGCACACGCACAAGACGGTGCCAAAAGTGAAGGCCGGTTCCCGCCGTCCCGGACTGTGCATAATTCCGCTCTGTCCGCCGGACCAGCCAATGCTCAGGCTCAGCCACTCCGGAGACCGACCGGCCTGTGACGTCATGAGCTCGTGCGTACTTCTCGGTGGTCAGCAATGTAGTCATGTCTCTGCTTGCTTGTTATTAAGATGAAAACGTCTTGCTTTTTTTGCGCAGTAAATGTGCCCAAATTAAGTCTCTGTTGGCTTGATTTAACCCGCGCAGTCTTTCCGGTCAAATCCTCACACACCCTCTAAAATCCAATCTAAGCATCGCACGAAAACGAAAGAGGAGTCATCGGAAAGCGCTCGACGAGTAGGGTCCGGGTCCACCCCGAAAAAAAATCCCCAAAAGTGACGTCACCAGTGGGGCTAGATTTTCACGACTTTCCACGACTTACATTATGCTTTTTATTATAGGGTCTTCATTTTTGGGGATATATGAAAAACAAAATTTATTTCGAATGAGAAAAGGACAGTGAAATCGAACAGGGATACGATTTTTTTGCCCCCCCCCCCAAAATGTTTTTTTGAAATTTCAAAATTTTGAGATTTCAAGTTTTCTTTAATTTTCCTTTTCCAGTGGGTAGAGCAGACCGAGAAACGTTGTTGGAAGTCAACTTGCCTTAATAAAAATGCTTACTTTAACGAGAATCCTGTATTTTAACCGCAATATGGCAAGTACGCAAAAATTATTAAGTCAAAAACAAAAAAAAACAAAAAAAATCAGCTCGTACGTTTTGTTGGGTCTATAAAGGTAAGCAAACGCTGAAAGTTTCATTAAAATATCTGTATCCGTTAAAGCGTGACGACTGATTTAACTTTTTTTGGGAGGTGAGCTCACTTGACCTTGACTAACTCGTTGACCCTAGATGACCTCACCTTGAATTTTTGAATCAGCATGCCAAATTGATGTGGGAAAAGGTATGCGAAATTTGGGTACGCTGCCGCGCGCCGTTCGTCCGCTATCCGCGAAAAACCTGAAGGGGCTGTTGAAGATCCCCCCCCGAAACGGGACGGGTTAGAAGTCAAGTTCATGTCTCCGAACTGTCCTTGGTCTATGCTGAATATTAAAACGAAACATAGTAACTGCGATGTTTATTTCAACTGCTTGCAACGTCGCTGATCAGCATCACGCGCCACCGGTATTGTACAGTTCCTTCATTTTTTTTAAAGCCAGGCTAAATATATGCATGCACTACGCAATGACTTCACGTCGTCGACTGGCTTACGAGCTAAAAGACATTGGCACTCACAACCAGTGACGTCAGCAGTGCGCTGACGACGTTCGGGTTCAAAGCGGCGTGCCGATGTTTTCGCCCGTTTTCGTTTGCGACCCCCTGACCCATGTGCGCGGAGGGGCAGGTTGGTGCCGGGGCCGCTGCCCGCTGTCAACACGGAATGACAAACAAGGCTTATCTCGGTCGGACCGGCGTCCGGCGGTCGCCTGACTCGACGGCCAGGCCAGTTGAACCGGGTCCCGCGTACCAACGCGTTGGCACACGTGCCACACAGACCCCGGGCAACTGTTCGGCGGCGGTGTGGAAGTTTTACCGTGTCAGGTGTGCGGCTAGCGAACCTCTTCCGGTCCGGCGGCGCTGTCGATCGGCCTTTGTTGCCAGATTTGGAGGCATATCAAATTTCAGAAGTCTTACAAGGTGCAATGGGTTCATTCCCAACAGGCAAAGCAAAGACAAAACGGGTACGCCCCTCTTGACTGATCGAGGAAGTAAGCATTTGCCGCCGTCAAAAAAGGAGGAATTTAAGAAGCCAAAAACCTAATCTCTGAAGCGAACCTAGAAGCATATAGGATAGCTGAGAGCAATGCCATTAAGTGTGTTAAGACATGTAAAGGACTGGTCGAAATTAAATTATCTTCGGTCTGTTATAAGAAAAAGTCAGTGTCGGATCCAGTGGGTGCAAAGTCCACTTCCCCACCCGTGAGGCTGAATTTTGCCCATCTTATTTGCGCCAAAGTGGTATTTTCTCGAAATATAAGAACATTTGCAACAAGATAATGTTGTCTTAAACAGATCCAACGCATGTTATCTGTTCGCGTCTGAAGAATGCTTCGAAATCGAATATTTGTTTAATGTCCTCCCCCAATCTAGGGGTTTGTTCTGAGTCATCCACCGGATTTCCCAAGAGATTCCTCAGCTTCTATAAAATTAAATGTAGAAAATGTAGCATGGAGACAGATGGGGCAGATGGTGAAATATTGGCTGAGGATTGGTATATATTCGAGTTCAAAGGCATCAAACTCACATCAGTATTTCCAAAAGAGAGCTCAAGTAGAGAAGCTCCCTTATTTGAGTTGTATATATACACATATGTACATATGTATATATATACACACATATGTATATATATATATGTATACATATGTGTGTGTTTGCTTCAAACACACACTAAGTGTCAAACCCCTTTTCGGTTTCGTGCATGCCCCAAAGCTGACTTGATTTTAAGTAATATTACCATTCATACGTGCTGACACAATGTCCCCATAAAGGTGTTGCGATTGATTCCAGGTGTGGGATCAATTATAGCAGCGGAGGAGACGTTTTCAACGTAACATTTATATGGCTAACGAAAAAGTTTGAAATACATTTCAGCATGGATTAATAGAGATAATCACAAATACTTAAGTGATTTACTACTCATAGGGACGTATTTAGCCATTCGGCAGCTATCGATAAAATGCTTATCTTGTTAGAGTTGAGCCCGGCCTCCAGATTTCCAGGAAGTAATTCAGCGTTCTATAAGCGAAAGCACGGGTACACCTTTTCAGAGGGATGGGCGCTACATGACCAATGTAGTCGATGCGCCCTAAAGCCCTAATAACCAACTTTTCAGAGGGACACTTGTGCCGGCCTGAGGGACGCCGACTTCCACGTGGGAGGGGGGTGCATGCCCTCAGTGCCACACTCTTTATCCACCCTGGCTACCATTGCATCGAAATGTGTCTCCGTATAACAGGAAAACATGGGAAAGGAAATTATATGTCCATATTTGCTACCCTAAAACCATCGTTTAACATTCTGTTTTTCCTGCTACAAGGGGGCATCGTTTAACATACTTACAGCATTTCTCTATGGTAATTGTGAAATCGGGTTCAGCACATACGACATAAAGCCAAATTTTCACAGGCAGTGATATGTAGTGATACTTGCTATTTTTGGTGGAACTTTTGTCCCCAAAATATTATTCCTAACAACGGTAAAGTTGAAGAATTGTATGTCCGAATGAGCTCATATCTAAACGTTGGACATTTAATTGAAGTGGCTACAAATGACATTGAAAAATAAGTGGCTGACATCCAATATTTTTTTTTCGGCGGAGAGGAGGCGGGTTAGGCCCCTCCATCCTGTTCAAACTTACTGTGGTTTGTCTCCTCCCCAATTTCTAATCCGTGGTTACACCCATGAACATGGGATCCTATAGATGACAAAGACCACGACCACTTGGATTTTCCACAGTTTGCAACGCGTGTGCCTCATTGGGTAGCACATTTGTGGTGGAAAGCATTCTGCGGGGCCGCTGAACACTGTAGCTCCCAGTGTCCGGCGAAATGGCGGAGGGCATCAGCATTCCACCGTCAGGGCAAGGTGCCATATGAGTTAAACAAAACTGAAGGGGTCGTGGTTCGGGTCCTGCATAGGCGTCCATATACTAAAGTCGATGAGAAATTAGCCATTCTGTGAACAAGTAAAATATGCTCTTGTACATGTC
Organism: Imbricaverruca yamaguchii; assembly: GCA_034440575.1. Classification (NCBI taxonomy): domain Eukaryota; kingdom Metazoa; phylum Arthropoda; class Thecostraca; family Neoverrucidae; genus Imbricaverruca; species Imbricaverruca yamaguchii. Next base: position 29,607 of record JAOTOL010000985.1, read on the forward strand.
AACCGGTTCTTGCTCATGGCGCCGTGTTATTAGTTCTGTAATATGATCAGAGGTGCTAGATGCTTGCATAGAACATTAATGTGTATGGTATCGGTATTTATTCCAACATTCCGCTTAGTTACCTTAGTTTGACGTTCGGTGACCAAGCGGTCACCTTTGTAGGTCACAGCTTGCAATTCCCGGCAGAATGTGCCACCTAATTTGAGGCACACATGGTGCAAGCTTAGGGAAGATCTAGGGGCTTGTGGTCTTAGTTCTCCAAAGGGTCTCATGTATAGTACATTTGGCATTATGTGAAAGATCTGAAATATTAGTGCATGTTGAACCCTGGATACTTTAGTTTCTGAAATCGGTTGCAGACATAAGCATATAGCCGTCAGGGAAGCGAACTGTGTGATTTAAAAGAACATAGAATGGGTCGTGGTTTTCGTCCTCAATAGGGGAACATCTTAAAGAGCTTATGGGAAATTAACCATTGAGTGAACAGGTGAAATTTGTGATGCTATTTTATCTGCCAATCAATCCTTGATCGGGGTATCGTGTCACTACCTCTGTCTCTGTCCTGTGGTATTGCCTCTATTATTACCTCTGTTACTAGTTACCTCTGACTCATAAATCTGTTCATCAATACTCAAGCTCTGATGTCTTGTTCATATTCCAACTCGCTGGCGTTATCTTCTGACACACCCTTGACGTTGTGGTCTCGCAGCAAGCACCAGCATTACGATCGGAAACACAGTCAGAGAATGAGAGCAACGCCAACTGGCTCTCAGAGGCTTACCTACTGTTTTTCGGAGGGGTTAGGGTTACATACACATTTTCAAGGTGACTTTAGAGGTGGTTGTTTCGCTTGTCCAGGGACATGATTAGTCGTGACGTTATGCTGAGGGCTCGGGACTGGCTGGTCGTGGCGTGATGTTGAGGGCTCGGGATTGGCGGGTCGTGACGTTACGCTGAGGGCTCGGGATTGGCTGGTCGTGACGTGATGTGGGCTCGGGATTGGCTGGTCGTGGCGTGATGTTGAGGGCTCGGGATTGGCGGGTCGTGACGTTACGCTGAGGGCTCGGGATTGGCGGGTCGTGACGTTACGCTGAGGGCTCGGGATTGGCTGGTCGTGACGTGATGTGGGCTCGGGATTGGCTGGTCGTGACGTGATGTTGAGGGCTCGGGATTGGCTGGTCGTGACGTGATACTGAGTACTCGGGATTGGCTGGTTGTGACGTGATACTGAGTACTCGGGATTGGGTGGCTGTCATGGTATAGGAGTATAGGACAATTAAGCGTCAACAAGTTTGCAATCAAAGGGTGGTTGAGCAATGGAGAAGGTTACCTGGATATGCAGTGGGAAATCATCATTGAATATATTCAAAGGTAGGGTGGATGAATTCTGTACGACTAACGATCTTATTGTAAAACTCTAATTTGTGCTGTAGGGAGATGCTAATTGGGATGTATGGATAGGATTGAGGACGTATGTTCTAGCTGATGCTTGCACATGGGGAATTATGCTAGTGACAGGTGTGCATGGCAATCGATTCAATGTCGTCTTTCGGACACGGGATGCTGATGAGACTGGCCATGGAAACACAACGGGGTAGATAGTTTCCTTATAATTCAGTATATGAGGTGTTTGCGTTTGTGTGTTAGAGTGTTACCGGATGTTTGTTCTCGTTTTATAGTATGTTCCCTTTTTAAGCTTAACCAGATGTCCCCTGTGGCTCTTATTCACCTTCAGTATTTTATAACTTCCTGGCTTCATATTTATTAGCTAATGAAAAATAGAAGCATCAGGTTCTCCTAAAATCGCTGGCGGGCAAAACGGGTCACGGGACTCGAAATGTGTCATGTGATGCGTTATCAGCTCATATTACCTGTCACGCTGCTCCTTACAGATAATGTCATGTTGTGGTTTGTGGCAACGTCTCGACAATGATAGGGCAAAGAATTCCTGTACAAGGTGCTATTTTTTTGCGGAGCTCAATCCTTTCTAATGTTTAATTTGGCTTCTCCAATAACCGACACAAGATGCCCGTGCAAGCGTCGAAGGATTAGCGTGATTGTAGTCAGACTGATGACGAGCCTCCGCGTATGTCCACCAGAGGAGCACTGACGGAGTGTTTCATATTTATGGGAGCTGAAGCACGTCTGCAGAATTACACCGAGTTTTGACGCGATGCGGTCACCAAATTGCGCTGCCAAAGGCAGAAAGAAAAAGAAACATCCCTCCCTGAGACAGAACTGGAAACCGCAGGATGCAAGCAACACTTTGCACATTTGTTGCCCGGGTCCAATGGCAAGTGCCCTCAATGGTAGTGCAATGCAAATGTATTTCAAGCTGCCCATGTGAAAAAAAAATTCGTCACAAACCCATGTGAACAATGATTGGCAGTACGTCCTGAGAAATATTGCGGTGCAATCCCAAAATGACAAGAGCAAATTTGGCATTTATGGAGAAATTGACGGCAGTTGAAATATTGCATGACCAAGTGTGTCACACGTGGACCACTGGTGTCCCCCGCTGACACCGGCCCATCACCACCAGCTGGCACCAGCCCATCACCGCCCGATGACACCAGCCCATCACCACCCGCTGGCACCAGCCCATCACCACCCGCTGGCACCAGCCCATCACCGCCCCATCACCGCCCGCTGACACCAGCCCATCACCGCCCGCTGCCACCAGCCCATCACCGCCCGATGACACCAGCCCATCACCACCCGCTGGCACCAGCCCATCACCACCCGATGACACCAGCCCATCACCGCCAGCCCATCACCGCCCGCTGCCACCAGCCCATCACCACCCGCTGGCACCAGCCCATCACCGCCCGATGACACCAGCCCATCACCACCCGCTGGCACCAGCCCATCACCACCCGATGACACCAGCCCATCACCACCCGCTGGCACCAGCCCATCACCGCCCGCTGGCACCAGCCCATCATCACCCAGCCATCACCGCCCGCTGGCACCAGCCCATCACCACCCGATGGCACCAGCCCATCACCACCCGATGACACCAGCCCATCACCACCCGCTGGCACCGGCCCATCACCACCCGCTGGCACCAGCCCATCACCGCCCCATCACCGCCCGCTGGCACCAGCCCATCATCACCCACTGGCACCAGCCCATCACCACCCGCTGACACCAGTCGGTCGCCGGACGCTGCGTTCGAGGCCGCCTGCCGGCTCGGTTAGGTTGTTTTTACAACACTGTTTGCGTGTTAAGGCCGCCATTACTGGTCGGTCATGAATTACAAATGACTGAAGTGTACACCACGTAGCCATTCATCATATTATTCACACCTGACAAAAACAATCGATTGCCTTGAGGAATCGTATCGAGCCCAAGCAGGGGCGTCGCCACCGGGGGGGCAGAGGGGGCAATTGCCCCCCTGCCGTGAGACTGGGGGGGGGCGCCGCCCCCTGAAATTTGAGGAGGCCCCCAGGACGAAAAGGAGGTCCCAAGGACGAAAACGAAACCCCCAGGACGAAAAGGAGGCCCTCAGGACGAAAAAGAGGCCCCCAGGACAAAAAGAAGGTACGTCAGGACGAAAAGGAGGCCCCCAGGACGAAAAGGAGGACTCCAGGACTAAAAGGAGGCCCTCCAGGACAAAAAGGAGGCCCCCAGGACGAAAAGGAGGCCCCCAGGATGGAAAGGAGGCCCTCCAGGACGAAAAGGATGCCCTCTCGGACGAAAAGGAGGCCCTCCAGGACGAAAAGGATGCCCTCTAGGACGAAAAGGAGGCCCTCCAGGACGAAAAGGACGCCCTCCAGGACGAAAAAGAGGCCCTCCAGCCCTCAGTTTCCCATTCCCGAGCCATACTAAGGGTCTAAAAACAATAGGAAGCCTAACGCAATGGAGGCCCCTTTTCGGGGAGCAGGAGGCCCCCTTTCGATCTCGTCCCCCTGGAAGAATTTCGTGGCGACGCCACTGAGCCCAAGGACCTAGAGTTTTTTTCCCAACTTTTAATGCTATCCAGGACACGTTAAAAATCTGCCGACTATTTATCACATTCACCCTTGCATGTCCTTGCTTGTCGAGCTCGTATGCAGAGTCACATTCCAGGGTGTTGGTCGTATGAATACCCCTCGCGGATAACTGTCGATGTCATTTGAGCGGCTGTGGCAGTCTGGGGCCAGTCTGACACCGCGGCCAGACTACTTCACACCACCGCTGCACCTGACCTGGCAACTATCAGACAGGCGGCTGTCACAGTCTAGGGCCGGTCCGACACCGGTGCCAGACTACTTCACACCACCGCTGCACCTGACCTGGCAACTATCAGACAGGCGGCTGTCACAGTCTGGGGCCGGTCCGACACCGGTGCCAGACTACTTCACACCACCGCTGCACCTGACCTGGCAACTATCAGACAGGCGGCTGTCACAGTCTAGGGCCGGTCCGACACCGGTGCCAGACTACTTCACACCACCGCTGCGCCTGGCCTGGCTGGGGCGGGGCCGATACCGATGTGTAAGGCTCTGATGCTTAGGGCTCCGTGGGTGGGTTCCGATCCACGACTCCGGGCTTCAGCTCCTGTATTCGCTACACAATCATGAGATCTGTCACGGTCGGTCGCAGCCGGACAGCGCATCGCACCGACCACCTCGCGCCATCGAATCCTGAGTCCGACCTCCGCTCCTCCGCCAAGGCGACCGAGGTCACCACCGAATGGCCCCGGGCGCGCCACCGCAGAGGCGCACCCAGTGCAGCAGCACGCGCGCACAATACGTGGCGCCTGCTGCACCGTCGGTCTCACCCACACCGCTGCTGCTGCCCTTGTGCGAGCCTGGCCCTCATGGCACATACCTCCGGGCGCGGGCGGATGTAGGTGCGCCACATCCCCATTACAGATGCACGATAACCGGGTGCGCGACGGCTAACTGTTACATCTGCGTGCTGCCTGCTCTCCGCCGGCGTACTGCCTGTTCTCCGCCGGCGTACTGCCTGTTCTCCGCCGGCGTGCTGCCTGCTCTCCGCCGGCGTGCTGCCTGCTCTCCGCCGGCGTGCTGCCTGTTCTCCGCCGGCGTGCTGCCTGTTCTCCATCGGCGTGCTTCCTCTTCGAAGTCTACAACAACAACGCGAAGCTACAGTCACGACACTGCTCAATGCCTCCCACAAACAGCGGCTGGACACCTGAGAACACGGCTGCTCTTCTGCTCGTTCTCCGCACGACGGAACAGACAGAAGCTGTCACACTAGCCATGGTCACACTGGCCATCACACAGTGAAACGCTGCTGAAAGCTGTTCGTGAGCGAAGAAGCCGCCGCAAACATCTACCTGTTTATAATCTATCTATATATGCACTCACACACACACACCGAGACACACCGAGACACACACAGACACACACAGACACACACACAGACACACACACAGACACACACACAGACACACACACAGACACACACACAGACACACACACACACACACAGACACACACACACACACACACACACACACACACACATATATATATATATATATATATATATATATATATATATATATACATATATATAATCTTCCACATCACATGTACAACGCCAGGTTCTGAATTCGCTGTCAGTTACAGCTGCTAATTTGGAAAAAAATAGCATTCAAAGAAATATTTGAAGTTCCAAAACCCTTTAATCCATCTTGGCACACCTTCCCCCTCTCAATACATTCCCCCTCCCGCAGCACACAGATGCCATGAACCCACCCCACACACACCCTCGAATCACTGGCCGCCTGCCAGAGAATGTCGGCATAAACACTCGGTCACGTGACCTGGCTGTCGCCCGGCAACGGCCGCAGACGGGTTGAGCGATGATACGGCCCGGTACCGGAGCCGACCGCCACAGTCCAGACGGAAGTGGGCAGCTGACGTGGCAGCATCACATGGTACACACGGCCACCAGCCAAGCCGACCGGGTCTGATGAAGGGGCGCGAGGTGTACACGGCCGCCAGCCAAGCCGACCGCTGGGTCCTGATGGAAGGGTGCCGCTGACGTGGCAGCATCACATGATACACACGGCCGCCAGCCAAGCCGACCGCTGGGTCCTGATGGAAGGGTGCCGCTGACGTGGCAGCATCACATGATACACACGGCCGCCAGCCAAGCCGACCGCTGGGTCCTGATGGAAGGGTGCCGCTGACGTGGCAGCATCACATGGTACACACGGCCACCAGCCAAGCCGACCGCTGGGTCCTGATGGAAGGGTGCCGCTGACGTGGCAGCATCACATGATACACACGGCCACCAGCCAAGCCGACCGCTGGGTCCTGATGGAAGGGTGCCGCTGACGTGGCAGCATCACATGGTACACACGGCCGCCAGCCAAGCCGACCGCTGGGTCCTGATGGAAGGGTGCCGCTGACGTGGCAGCATCACATGGTACCCACGGCCGCCAGCCAAGCCGACCACTGGGTCCTGATGGAAGGGTGCCGCTGACGTGGCAGCATCACATGATACACACGGCCGCCAGCCAAGCCGACCGCTGGGTCCTGATGGAAGGGTGCCGCTGACGTGGCAGCATCACATGGTACACACGGCCGCCAGCCAAGCCGACCGCTGGGTCCTGATGGAAGGGTGCCGCTGACGTGGCAGCATCACATGATACACACGGCCACCAACGCCCAGCAACAGCGTAGTGCAGGGAAACTCCGCCCGCAACTCCTTCGCCACATCCAAAACCAAAACGTCGGCTAGCCTAACCGCACCTGGTCTGGCCTATGCCACTGCCGATGCACCTATTCCAACGCCTACACCCAGGGCCCCCTCTAGCATGCTTAGCTGAGGGCCGTGTCCCCTCTCCACTCATTCCTGGTGCGGCCTCTTGACAAGGCTGCACGTGGCATTGCGTAGCCACTACTGCAGTGGAGGGGAGCTCGAAGGACTAGGATTTGTCTTCATTGGAGCTAATGGTCGCGACCTTCTAGTGAATTCATGTTCCGAGAGATACTGCCTACACCTACCGCTGTCCCTATCCCACAGACGGCGCCGGCCATGTGAGAATGGACATGCGGCCCGCAATGAGTGGCACCACTTGAATGCATATGGATATATACATATATATATACATGTACATATTCATATATATACATATATATATATATATATATATATATATATATATATATATATATATATATATACATACTTATATATATATGTATATATATACGTGTGTGTGTGTGTATGTGTGTATACATATATGATTTCACATTTGGTTTACTTTCAGAGTTTGAGCCTTCAGTTAGCTTTACCCTCAATAAAGAGTCTGTTGGGAGTAGCCTATTGCAAGTGCAATACACACTTTGGCACCAGCCATGGTGCCTAAATCACCGCTGATAATTTATTTCTGAGTCGTGAATGGGGAAAACATCTCTGGTGGATTCCTTTTGCTCAGGCAACGCTGCAGGAGCCATGCTCAAGAGGCTGAGCGGCCACGCCTCCCCCGTCGCCCGCCCAGCCGGCGCGTCCCCAGTCCTCCGGCCGACGCGTCCCCTGGCCCCAGCCGAGCGCGTCTCCCGGCCCCACCCAGCCGGGGCGCACCCGCTCAGCCGACACGTCCCCCGTGCCCCCGCCGAGCAAGCTCGTCTCCCGTGCCCCACCCAGCCGGGGCGACACCCGCTCAGCCGACACGTCCCCCGTGCCCCCGCCGAGCAAACTCGTCTCCCGTGCTCCACCCAGCCGGGGCGACACCCGCTCAGCCGGCGCGCATGCAGACACCTTGCATTCACTTAACCTAATGCGTGAAATGAATTGTATATCAATATCAGTGCATGCATGCGAGATGGAGCTTGACGATAGATTACTTGATCAGGAGTGTCTATCGTAGATAAAGGGTGATAAATATTTTACAACTCGGTTATTAGTCGTTCACGGTCAATATCGAGACCATGCACGACGAAATAAAGTGTTGATTTCACTGATGAGGATGTGGTAAGATACACATGGGTTGGAAAAGGGCACTACTGATTTACAGATATTCACTGCTTTAAATACTGGGGATGGACAGGATATGCCGGAACTACGAACACATACATTTCTCCAGTATCCCGCCCAGATCATCTCTCTCAGTGCGATGTAATTACCTACCTAAAATCAAATTGACTACTGATTTGATTTATTTCCTTCAAGTTAACCCCCACCAGCTTGTATTCTAAGCAAGATACCGGGATGCCGTATATAGTACGACTTAGCTACATCCATCAACGTGTCTAGTTCCTGAAGCATTTCGTCCAATTTTCTTTTCCTTGACCTTCAAGATCAAGTGAAGCAGATTAATATCGGGGATCAGGGAGTCGCCCGTTTTAACCATATATTCCGAACTCTGATCAAAAATAAAAAGCGGCTTCGTAGTTCAATATAGAAGATATGAAAAATAAATGCTTGGTCTAACAAAGGTGACACGTACAGGGGCTAAAGTCATCGAATCCGTTTTGATCAAACGCATGGAAACGCGTGATGAACTGTTGGAGTAAGTCTTCGGGTTGCATGTCACTACCATTGAAACGCGAAATCGCATTTGCTTTACCCCCTCCCTTCTCCATGATACGAAATCTCCGGCGAAGACGATCGGCTGAATGCACCCCAATATATTTACCTGCTTGAATTTATATGGAAGGCCAAGCAAAATAGATAATATAAACATTTGAAGTAATACAAGTTCAAGGCGGTAGCTACACCACACCCTGCACCACATTCCTTTATCTTCCTGGGAGAGGAGGAGGCAGAGTCAAACTGACGCATTTCGCAACGCGTCAATGGACAATTGTCTCTCATTGCTGGCGTTACGAAGTGGAGAACTATTAAGCTTAGATAGAGATGTCATCGCTGATTTCTTCTTCGAAGCAGGCATTCAGCAGGTGAAGTTGCACGACTTGGGCATTCTCTGAGCTTTAGCTGTGGAAATGCCAGAACGAAATTTGTGTCGCTTCATGCATCGTTTAACCGGAAATCGAAACTCTACCACAGTTCGGACGTACGAGTTGCGAAAACTGGGGCAGCCTCTTGACGGAACAGAGCTAGATCGCATCGGAACCGAAGTGGGCGGTTTGAGGTGCGAGGGGGTGCATGCTGACGAGGTGGCGTGACAGCTGCGCAGTCCAATAAACAGGTCGTGCACAGCGGCGCGGTGCCGGATGTATATTAATGTGGCGCGGCACGGCGCGTCGCACGGCCGGCCGTCTCGGCAGCCCGCCGCCCGAGCGCCATCTGGTCGTGACCTCGAGCACGACTCACAGCTGGATCACGGCCTGACGTTGCCAAAGTTGTCACCGTCTGGATTCTGACTTCCGATATCGGATAACAACTGCGTTGTCAAAGACGTTTGCTCTAGTGCTCTTCTCCACACGACCAACCAAGCCATGCCGAAACGAAATTATAGATATCCACGTCCTTTTCTGATTCAAAATAATATTTTTATTTCTCAAATATTACCAAAAATGAACTCCCCAAAGCCAAAAACGTGATACAAATCGTGAAAACCTAGGCCACATAGTGACGTCACCCTTTTGATTTTTTTTCAGGGGGGGGGGGTTCGGACCCTACTCATCGAGCGCTATTCGATGACACCTCTATCGTTTTCGTGCGACGCTTAGTTTGGATATTAGAGGGGGTTCCTATCACCCCCCCCCCGAGAGAGGGTGAGGATCTGACCGGAGAGACATGGCTTGGGACATGGTTTCAACCGCTACTTGATTCAAGCTAAGCTCTGGATATCATCATACTGACCTGGATTTAACATGGTTGTCAGTCCTTCACGCGCATGCTGCTATCCACGAAACACGCATCCTCCACTTTGATCACTTTGATCCAGGGTCTTGTGGACGACATTTGCCGTGATATCGTGTAGCGCCACAATGCACTCGTGTCCCCGCATATCTTGGCAACTTATTGTTTGTCTCTGATAATCCATACGCACCATTTGCAATCGCCCAAATAATGCGAGATATACTGACTGTCTTTTGAATGCCAGTGAATACATCTATCAACCGAGCCCGGAACTCACTCATCTGAGGTTTGAGACTTCACCCCAGTGCCTCAGTCGTGTCCATCCTGCGTGTAATCCAACGCCGACTGGCAGGTACAGTATCCAGACTGACATATGCAGTATCCAGACTGGCAGATGCAGTGTCTAGACTGACATATGCAGTATCCGGACCAAGCAGATGCAGTATCGAGACTGGCAGATGCAGTATCCAGACTTGACAGATGCAACAATGTCCATCCATCCACTACTACTACTACTACTGCTAGATAATAATAGCACCACCAGCAAGTTGGCACTGTCACCACTACTAGCAGGTAAGTAGTGGTAGCACAACTAGCAGATAGGCATTGGCAGCACTACCAGCAGGTAGATAACAGTGGTGCTACGCCCTGTCATTCTGGTGCCCTTAGCCTGCTTGCATGGTGTCAGTGGCGTAGCCTAGCTCACGACCGCTGGGCTGGATCTTCCAAGAACAAGTTTCCGTCTAGAGTTATTGTGCCGAGCTTCCGCCAACGGAAACACTCTTCCGTCTAGTGGGCTCACACATGCCCTAATAAAATTGAAGGTCAACACCGCTAGAAACCTCCAGGCTTGTCCAGGGTGAACACAATCACTGTAGACTGATCTCCAGACAGCTGATGAGGTGGCAGAGCGAAGACAAAGGCACAGCCAAGACGGAGGGGCATGGGGGTCTGGCTCCTCCCCTTAGCATCCAAAAATACACTGATCGAACAAGATATTTTGTGATTTTCACCACGCAAACCCTACATTTTCGGCAATCTTCGCGTGCCAGAAGCTTTCTCTGCTACATGACATTTTTGGTTGCCCCCTCCCCATTGCGGAAAATCCTGGTTTCGCCACTGAAAATGACACAACTACGATAGTTTGTCCTTGAGGTGGCTCTAGCTACTGACCATCTGGTCGCTCACTTTTAAAGACAGCGGAGCTTCTGAGCATGGTAGCCAACTTCTCCGGGATGGTGTTATTACCAATACTCTGAACTAATGCTCATCACTCACTGGATGGCCTCTGTCATTCTTACTGACGTGCTTCTATTATCGAGAAATTGATCTCGCCCACTTTTCCAGAACTATATTCAGCCCTGCCTGCCAAGGACGGATCGGGAAGACTAATGGGGAAGGGGCATGGCAAGCCTGGAAGTAGGCTCAAAAAGCAAACGACAGCATTCTTGTGCATACAGAAAAAAATGTTTGGGAAATGATGGAAAGCCAAGAAGCTTTTAACATCAAAGGTGCGGGTAAGGCCCCATGACCAATGTAAATCCGCCACTAAGTTGGCCTTTTATATTCGTGATTTTTCTCGAAATCGGTCATCTTGACTGCCCGTGGATGCTCGCTGCACCTGTAATGATTGAAATTCGCACCACATCTGCTTCAGCATTTCGCATTCGTGCTGGCCATGCTCATAGCGGGAACATAACCTAACCCAATGTGTACAGTGGTGCCACCTATAAGAAGCCAGAACACCCCTAGCGGGCTACACAGGAAGCAAAGTTGGAGGCTGAGCAGACTCACGGCGGGTAGACTGAGACCGCCATGACAAAACACAGGAGCATCGCTCTCGTGAAATTCGCCTGGTTAGCATACATTGCAAATTTCCGTTGAAATTCCCTCTAGATGACCAAGAACGACCAGTGACAAGTAGCCCCACTAAGAACACAACGCTGCTGGAAAAAAAAACACAAAGCTTCAGCAAAATAGCGGTTATGTTCTGGATTACCATTTCTCATTTGTTGGTGGAGCGGTTGCGCTTTAGGATGCATTCCCAATGATTTTCATTTATTTTCACTGCATCAATAGGCCTGAGGGAGTACCATCAAATGAAGCGTAAAGCTGCTTGAGGTACTCTCTTCCCCACTCCAATCACGCTGGCGAAGTTGCATCGCTGATTGTGATTCCATCAGAAAACCTGTAAGGATTATCCGATGTAAGGTTTCTCACCCATCGCTTTGGACCAAGCCGACAAATGTTGTGAAACGTTTTGGCTCTTCACAGGCTCAGTTAAATTATAATAGTTGACGTAAGATAATGTAATGGAGTTGTGACCTACAAGTTCAATAGCAATTCTCAAATTGACTCTTCCTCTCTCTCACGCTGCACACATACACATGCTCAAACACACGCACACGCATATATATATATATATATATATATATATTATATATATTATATATATATATATATATATATATATATATATATATATATATATATATATATATATATATATATATATATATATATGTATCACGCGCACGTCCGGGGGGGGCAGATATCTGCCCCCCTCCGGATTTTCCTCATTTGCCGCCAGACTAATCGGGTTAACAAGGCCAAACATCGCATAGGTGTTCATTGATCTTTTCCGCATACCCTCATGCATTTGTAATCCTGGGTCATCTCAGGTCAGGTCACCAGGTCAGGCGAAGTGACCCAACTACACTCGGAGTTCTAGGTGGCATAACTTCCACAATAATTGGGGGATTGATTTCAAACTTATAACATGTCATGGTCTTATTAGGGACCATAATATGTATATCAGTTTTTTTCGTAGCATTGACCTTAGGTCAGGTCGCGGCCATAGCTTCCCCATTATAGGGCTATGGTAAAATATACAAATGTCTCCTGGTTGCATATTTGCGCTCGGAATGATCTGACAACGGTTGTGGCATGTAGATGGAAACTATGCTCGATATTACCGCTGACATTTTTGCTCAGTGACCTGACCAAGGTCTTTGAGGTCACCTGAGATCACTACACATTTCTGCGCATTATATCGCACTGCATTGAGCTAGAAGGCTGAGATTACCGTCATTGTGCTTGTATCGCCAAGACGTGTCGATTGATACATTACATGACCTCCATAGGCGACTTCATGACCTTGACCTGAGTTTCGGTTGACCTGACCTTGAATTACACCGCCTATTGTCGTTAGCGCATTTCAAGGACTGTCGAATAACGTTCGCAGTTTGTTTCTATCTGTTAAAGGTCCTGAGATATGTGAAAATATCTGAGTCCCACCTGATCTGGTCGAATTTGACCTATGATGGCCCAGTGAATGTCGACTTGAGCGAAAAATGATCCAAACGCTTTCGATAGAGCTCATCACCAGCTATCCAACGCTGTTTTCCGTTTGTCGCTAGCTAGCATAGTTCTAGAGATCTTATGGGGGAAGACATCTGCCCCCCGGACATGCGAAGTTGGCGCGGACCTCCGGACCTCCGGACGATATACATACATATATATATATATATATATATATGTATATGTGTATGTGTATGTGTATGTGTATGTGTATGTATGTGTGTGTGTGTGTGTGTGTGTGTGTGTGTGTGTGTGTGTGTGTGTGTGTGTGTGTGTGTGTGTGTGTGTGTGTGTGTGTGTGTGTGTGTGTGTGTGTGTGTGCATTTATTATGTGTGCGAGCGTACTTCTAGTTCAGGTTTCTCTTCGTGCAAATGCATGGATACAGCAATGCATCCTGCATCGTTTCCATCCAATCGTCACTTGCTAAGCTGCTCCTAATTTAGCATTGCTAAAACATGTCGTGGAGCTGCCTAAAACATGTCGTGGAGTTGCCTAAAACATGTCGGGGAGCTGACTAAGCATGTCGGGGAGCTGTCTGACAATCGCGTGACACGCTTACATGGTTCAGGAGGTGCCACGCGGAAGCCGCTGCGGAGGCCACACCGAATCTAAATACTTCGGTTTCGGATTTATGAGAGAAGAGAAGGTGGTCATCGAAGTGATGGTCAGTTATCAGCTACCAATAACTGAGAGAAGCAGACCAAACTCGGGCCGGGTAAAATTGATGTTGAGTAATTGAGCCGAGCTGAGCAAGCCACAGACGATACTGAGTTGAGTAGGAGGTATCTTAGGAATGTTTGAAATTATCTTTGATATGCATCCTATATAGCCACTAAGTCCATAATCAAGCCATCAAATGCAATGTTGGTCGGTGCGCCCCTGGTAATGCTCATCCCCGGTACTGGTATCAGAGACGGTGTGTCACTGGTAATCCTCATCCCCGGATACTAGTGTCGGAGACGCTTGGGGCCAAACTCGAGACTGTTACGTCACACACACACACACACACACACACACACACACACACACACACACACACACACACACACACACACACACACACACACACACACACACACACACACACACACACACACACACACACACACACACACACACACACACACACACACACACACACACACACACACACACACACACACACAGGCACACACATGCACACACACACAGCCGCTGACGGTGGCAGACGAGTGGGACAACGTCTAGGGCTAGCGATGAAGGTGAAGGAAGTAGCTCAGTGAAGTGGAAGGGACAGGGCACTTGACATGAGCGTTGTTGGGTTCGGAAAAATAACACGTAGTGAAGTTGTGCTTCACCATATTAATTATATTTGGGCCGAAAATAAGTTGCATGACAAAATTCAGGACAAATCAAATTGTTAAACCTGCCTTCAGGGATAACGTTGTCGAAGCCTGCTGGCGAGACCATAAAATCCACTTTGGAGGGGGCCAAGTTGATCAGCCCTCATTACGAAATAATTTTACAAAATGACTGTGCATCTGAGACTGGGAGGACAAGATAAGACCACTGATCCATTCTTTCCAGGTAGATACGACGCATTTAGAGCTGAAGATGAATATTCTGGAGACAGCCCTTGTCCACCCTCCTATCCATGGCACTGATCACTTGAGAGCAAGTGCTTTTCGAGGACTGAAATTTGTCAGTTGTCAATTGTGAGGATAGAACAATGAGGTTTGTCGGAAAAAGACAAGTTAGCAATGCCTTTTTCCACACAATCGAACCCTTGCGAAGCTGAACTTATCGAAATTGATAATCACAAAGCTTTCAATTTCCAAATCAGACTTAACCTGTTTTCGGAATCCAACGTCACGGCCATCGTTCAACACATTGACTGCCCAGCAAAGACGTCATTCACCACAGGCCGCGCCGTCATCTTTACCAGCTGACGCCGACAGGGGAATCATCGCCGACCGGAAAATAAACCGACGGGAGAGCAATCACGCGCCGGGATGGAAATCAAACGCTGCCATAGGAATCAGCCGCTGGCATAGGAATCAGCCGATGGCATAGGAATCAGCCGCTGGCATAGGAATCAGCCGATGACATAGGAATCAGCCGCTGGCATAGGAATGACCGCTGCCGACAGAGAAATACTCTGCCGACAGAGCAAGCACCGCCGCAGATGAATACGCCGCCGGCACTCCACCGTTCTGTAAAGTGTTACGACAGCTCGGAGCGCGTGCAGCCGGTCGGAACGGCGGCAGACTTTCCTCCCCACAGGCTGGTGCCGCGGCCGCAGCTGCGGCTGCGCTGGGGCCGGCGCGCCGGAGCGGCGGTGGCCGCTCAACAGCCCGGCCACCCGACCGGCGTGTACCCTGCAGCCGGGCCACCCGACCGGCGGTACCCTGCAGCTGGGCCACCCGACCGGCGTGTACCCTGCAGCTGGGCCACCCGACCGGCGGGTACCCTGCAGCTGGGCCACCCGACCGGCGGGTACCCTGCAGCTGGGCCACCCGACCGGCGGGTACCCTGCAGCTGGGCCACCCGACCGGCGCGTACCCCACAGCCGGGCCACCCGACCGGCGTGTACCCTGCAGCTGGGCCACCCGACCGGCGTGTACCCTGCAGCCCGGCCACCCGACCGGCGGGTACCCTGCAGCTGGGCCACCCGACCGGCGTGTACCCTGCAGCCCGGCCACCCGACCGGCGGGTACCCTGCAGCTGGGCCACCCGACCGGCGTGTACCCTGCAGCCCGGCCACCCGACCGGCGGGTACCCTGCAGCTGGGCCACCCGACCGGCGCATACCCTGCAGCTGGGCCACCGACCAGCGGGTACCCTGCAGCCGGGCCACCCGACCGGCGCGTACCCCACAGCCGGGCCACCCGACCGGCGGGTACCCTGCAGCTGGGCCACCCGACCGGCGTGTACCCTGCAGCCCGGCCACCCGACCGGCGGGTACCCTGCAGCTGGGCCACCCGACCGGCGTGTACCCTGCAGCCCGGCCACCCGACCGGCGGGTACCCTGCAGCTGGGCCACCCGACCGGCGTGTACCCTGCAGCCGGGCCACCCGACCGGCGGGTACCCTGCAGCTGGGCCACCGACCGGCGCATACCCGCAGCTGGGCCACCTGACCGGCGTGTACCCTGCAGCTGGGCCACCCGACCGGCGTGTACCCTGCAGCCGGGCCACCCGACCGGCGCGTACCCCACAGCCGGGCCACCCGACCGGCGGGTACCCTGCAGCTGGGCCACCCGACCAGCGGGTACCCTGCAGCTGGGCCACCCGACCGGCGGGTACCCTGCAGCTGGGCCACCCGACCGGCGGGTACCCTGCAGCCGGGCCACCCGACCGGCGGGTACCCTGCAGCTGGGCCACCCGACCGGCGGGTACCCTGCAGCCCGGCCACCCGACCGGCGGGTACCCTGCAGCTGGGCCACCCGACCGGCGGGTACCCTGCAGCTGGGCCACCCGACCGGCGGGTACCCTGCAGCTGGGCCACCCGACCGGCGGGTACCCTGCAGCTGGGCCACCCGACCGGCGGGTACCCTGCAGCTGGGCCACCCGACCGGCGGGTACCCCACAGCTGGGCCACCCGACCGGCGGGTACCCTGCAGCTGGGCCACCCGACCGGAGGGTACCCTGCAGCTGGGCCACCCGACCGGCGGGTACCCTGCAGCAGGGCCACCTGACCGGCGGGTACCCTGCAGCTGGGCCACCCGACCGGCGGGTACCCTGCAGCAGGGCCATCCGACCGGCGGGTACCCTGCAGCAGGGCCACCCGACCGGCGGGTACTCTGCAGCTGGACCACCCGACCGGCGGGTACCCTGCAGCTGGGCCACCTGACCGGCGCGTACCCCACAGCCGGGCCACCCGACCGGCGGGTACCCTGCAGCTGGGCCACCCGACCAGCGGGTACCCCACAGCCGGGCCACCAGACCGGCGGGTACCCTGCAGCTGGGCCACCCGACCGGCGGGTACCCTGCAGCTGGGCCACCCGACCAGCGGGTACCCCACAGCCGGGCCACCCGACCGGCGGGTACCCTGCAGCCGGGCCACCCGACCGGCGAGTGCCCTGCAGCTGGGCCACCCGACCAGCGGGTACCCCACAGCCGGGCCACCAGACCGGCGGGTACCCTGCAGCTGGGCCACCCGACCGGCGGGTACCCTGCAGCTGGGCCACCCGACCGGCGGGTACCCTGCAGCTGGGCCACCAGACCGGCGAGTGCCCTGCAGCCGGGCCACCCGACCGGCGTGTACCCTGCAGCTGGGCCACCCGACCAGCGGGTACCCTGCAGCTGGGCCACCCGACCGGCGTGTACCCTGCAGCTGGGCCACCCGACCAGCGGGTACCCTGCAGCTGGGCCACCCGACCGGCGTGTACCCTGCAGCTGGGCCACCCGACCAGCGGGTACCCTGCAGCTGGGCCACCCGACCGGCGTGTACCCTGCAGCTGGGCCACCCGACCGGCAGGTACCCTGCAGCTGGGCCATCCGACCGGCGTGTACCCCGCAGCTGGGCCACCCGACCGGCGCGTACCCCGCAGCTGGGCCACCCGACCGGCGCGTACCCCGCAGCTGGGCCACCCGACCGGCGTGTACCCTGCAGCTGGGCCACCTGACCGGCGAGTGCCTGCAGCCGGGCCACCAGACCGGCTTGTGCCCCGCAGCCGGGCGAGCGCCGAGCTGCCCCACGTGGCTCACAGCGGCACCGACTGCCGGACAGCTGGAGCTCAGGCTGGAGCGGTGGCTGGTCGGTCGGCGCTGTGCTGGACGTGCGCGAGGCTGACGGCATGTGGATGAAGACTGGCGTGGAGAG